>VMDR010001788.1:0-111473 GCA_007922815.1 Macrotus californicus
AGCATCTCCTCCATGCAGACCCTGTGCTGGCCCTGGGCACACTGACGTAAACCAGACACAGTCCACCCCCTGAGGGGCTACAGTCCAGTAGGAGAGACAGATGTGTAATTAAGTAAGGTTCTCAAAGAGGCTCAGGCAGGCATGCCCCACAGGTGGCATCTCTGCCTCTGGATCTGTCAGTGACAGGGACATGTTCCAGCCCAGGCAGGAAAGCCAGCATTGAGGACCTGTTCCCCAAGGTTGTTGAGGGTGCCTGCCTCAGATTCTGGTACGGCTGGAAGAGCCCTTTTGTCTACTGGGGCAGGGAAGCTGACAAGGCTGCTTGTCCTTGTCCCTAGAGCGTGCCCAACACTCTGAAGCCAGGTCTGCAAAACTGCCATCAGCCTTGCTGGGGCCCGCCTTGTGCTCGATGCCCAGGCAGACCCAGGGGTAGGGGCAGGGAGGGGGTGGAGGTGGAGAGACCTGCATGGCTCCTGGCCGAGCTGGTGCCACGTGGACTCCTCTCATGAATCCAGAGACAACCAGATGGTGTGTGTTGGGGGGTGGCGGGCCCAGCCCACTGGGGCTGCAGGCTGGGGGGAATGTTGACACGCGGGAGTTCTTCTCAAAGGAGAAGATACGACCCAAGCTTCCTGTGGTCTGGGGACGTGCCTGGAGCAGGGAAGGCTACTTGTACAGGAAGAAGGGAGGGCTGGGCAAACGGGTCGAGGTGGGCGCCTGGCGCATACAGGCAGCCAGGAGACTCCCATTTAACTGCCCTGTCTTCCTTGCTGTCTTGTCACCAAGGAGGTGGCATTACCTCCAATTCACAGAGGATGACAGCGAGGCCAGAGAAGATAAGGGATCCACCCAGAAGCTCAGAGCCAGTAGCCAGAAGAAATGAGCTTCTCAGCTGAACTAGACCCAGGGCAGTTCCTGTGGACCGCTTTCTGGAGGGACCTGGGAAGATGTCTGGGATGAAGGCCAGGGACGGACTGTGGAATGCCGCAGAAGCCAGACCAGGGCATTCCCACTGCGGTGCTGGGTAAGCGCTCCACTTTTCACATGTGACCGAAAGGGCCTGCCCCTCCAGGAGGTCTCCCTTTTACTACTGGCATGATGGGCTTTGCTTCTGGAGGAGTTTTTGGGAGCAGCCAGTCTAAGCATGAGCACAAGCCTGGCTCCAGCCCTTCTGAACCGGGGGGCCTTGAGCAGATCACATAAGCTCTCCAATCCTCAGTTTCTTCCTTGTAGCAAGATCTAATAATACACGGCCAGCTGCTGCAAGGGTTAGCGGTACTGTATGCAAAGCGCTGGACATATGATCGTGCACAGTAATGAGTAGCTATTAATATCGCGTCAGCTGCTGGCTGCAGCCGCCTCCCCCTCAGTGGTCCCTGCTTCAAACACCCCATCACCTCTGAGGGGATTGCTCCAACCTCTGAAGCTGCCAGACAGAGATCATTCTCCCTAGGATTTGAGACAGGGCCCTCTGGGCTGGGAGATGCCCTGAACGTAAGGAAATGGACGGGCTTCCCCCGGTCCTGAATGCACGGGGTTCACACGGCCCCAGAGAGGAGCCACCGACGGAGACAGCTGGTCCCGCAGCGTTCCCTCTCACAGGAGCTATTAGCCGTGTCATGCATCCATTTGTAATGAAATGGAAGTGTTTTGATTTCTCTGGGAAGCCGGATTTTCTCCCAAATCCTCGCTGCTTTCATCCTTGGACATGAAACGGCCCATTCTAATCTCAGATGGAGGGGCGGCGGTTCTAAGGCGCCCATGAAATCTGATCACCACCTCGGCTCCTGGGGCGGCAGCTTTGATCGCTGGGAGGGAGCGCGGCGTCCCCAGCTCAGTGCTAATAGCCCCATGCATTATTGAAGAGCTGTGGTTCGGTGCAGACACATTCAGAAAGATATCCAGATTGCAGGCTGGGCTGCCAGCTGCTTCTCTCGCTCCTCTGAGATGGAGCTCTGTAAGCTGGCAGAGCAACTAAGAATAGGCACCTGACCGAGCTGTCTGGGCTATGCCCCCACCCTCACCACAGGCCGGTTGGAGGGCGGCTGCCATGGAAGAAGCAAATAAGGTAAAACAACCACTTTCCAGTTTTCTCACTAGCTGCTCCTCTGACCCAAATGTCTGAAGAATGACCAGCTGCCCAGGAAGCACCCCCAGGAGCTGCGCACGTGAGGCCCAGCTGATTTCAGGCTGGACTGTGGCCTGTGTTCTCATCCCCCACTGGGTAGGACCCTGATACAGAGGCTTTGGGGCCCTTGGGTCAAGGCAAAGGTTGGGACTCAATTATTCCCAAGAATTTGCTGGGAATGCTGAGAGGGGGTGGGTAGGCGGACTGTAGTCATCCTCACTCACCGTTTGAGCTGGATAACCCAGCCGAACCCTCTTTCATTCAATGATGCTAGGCACCAAGGATAGAACAGTGAGCAAGGGCAGATGGGAGTCCTGGCTGTGGCAGGCGGCCTTCAAGGTGGCCTTTAGTGACCCCTGCCTCCTTGTAGTCATGCGCTTAACATGGCCCCTTCCCACACTGAGTAAGGCTGACCTGTGAAACCAGAAAAGCACTGTGGGGATGATGGGGTGGGCTGTCTGTAGCGAGGTTAGAAGGTGGCTCTTGCCTTGTCCTCTCGGACTGCTCGTTCCCAGAAGGAAGCCACCGCCATGTCAGGAGGACCCTCAAGCAGCTCATGGAGAGGCCCAGAGCCCTCTGACAGCGGCTTCCAGCCCCAGCCAAGCCTTCTGGTGACCGTGGCCCTGGCTGACCGCAGGTGTCATGAGAGACTTTGACCCAGAATCACCCAGCGAAGTAGCTCTCGAATTTCTGACCAGTAGAAACTGTGAGATAACAAGTGCTTGTTGGTTTAAGCAGCTGCGTTTTGGGACAATTCATTACACAACAATAAAGGCCTCATACGTGGGTCTTGAGTGAAGATCACAGTCTGGTGGAAAACTGGATAGTGGTCAAATAGTTACACCAATAGCTAGAAAGTTACAAGTAGGAAAGTTGCTACAAACACCTCTTTAGAAAGAAGGGACTTGTCGTAGAAGTGGGGGAAGGCTTTGGAAGGGGGTGACAGCTGATCTGAGGCTGCTGGCTGAGTTCAGGTAAAGCAGGTGGAGCAGATGGGGAAGAGCACTCCAGGTAGAGAAGCAGCTTGAGCCGAGGACCTGGGCTGAGTGGGAGCCAGAAGCGCAGACAAATATCAAGGAGGCCAGGGGTTGAAGTGGCACGAGGAAGAGAGATGCCCAGATGGGCCTGGAAGGGTAGGAGGGGCCTCCTACCACTGAAGGATGGGCCACTCGGCCCAAGTGCCGGGGGAGCCCCAGGGGTCTTCTCAGACAAGCAACATACTCAGACCTACACCTTCAGCTTTGTCTCTTTCAGTTAACATGGAACCTGGCGGGGAGGCTGAGGGTGGATGGAGTGTGCAGACTCAGGCAGTTCAACTGACATGGGGCGGGGGGACAGAGGGAGAGATAACCATGAGGCTGAAGTGGAGGCCTTTGGTGACAAACTGGCCGTGGTGGGGGCAAAGAGGCGCCTAGGACCAGTTCTAGGTCACACAGCCAGGGGTGGGCGGGGGTCAAACCAGTCTGAGAGAGCCAGAAAAACACACCTGATGGGCCTGGGACTATGTCAGCCAGATGGGCTGTCCGCGGTGTATGTGCCCAGTAGCCTCCAGGACGTGGGTCTGCCCACCCCCTGCGTTTGGGCGTGGCCCTGTCCTGACAGAGCCCACAGTCCAGGGGAGCCAACGACCCCTGCAGAGGAACCAGTGAGGGACTTGCAGGCCCTTTTCAAAGGGTGGATCTGTCAGGATGGGGTCTCGAGCAATGGCCTCTGATCGCTTTCCAGAGGGCCCAGGAGGTAACAATACTGAGACATCGTTTGTCTTTCCCTCGCCCATTCTTCCTGATGATGCCGAGCAGTGTCCCAGAGCCCAGGCGGTCTCCCAGCAGGTGGGGTGCGGGTGCAGACAGGGTGCTGGGCGCCTTCCATGACTCGGACACCGAGAGAGTTGCACACACTCCGTGAAGCAATGCCATTCTTCTCATTGACTATTTTTGTTCTGGAAGATGCAGTTACTTTTCATAAAAATACACATAATAGGTTTATTACTGTTTTTAAATAAATTGGTAAATACTTTTAAAATGCCTCTGCTTTAATTTCTCATATGGTAAATATTGATGGCTATAACCCTCCTAAACAGATGATCTTAGGGTTTTGGTTTTTTAGTTTTTTAAAGATAGGGGTCAAAGACCAAAATAGTTGAGAACTGCTGACCTTGGACAAGGAGGCCCCCACCTCCTGGGTCCCTCCCAGGCCCACTCTCATCTGCAGCTGAGTCCTTCACAGGCCGTCATGGGGGCGGCAGCTACGCTGGGAACGTGCACTTCAGACGCAGATGGCCAAGCAAATCAGTCCACGCTGGTGATGAAGCCGTTTGTCGGGTCTGTGACACGTGCAGACGTGTCACTTCTTGTGTGCAGGCTGAAGAACGTCCTGTGGAGGGTGAGCGCAGGGAGGACCACACCCCCGTGCATGGAAGGCATGTCTGAGAGTAACTCCCACGTGCTGGCTTGTCTTCTCTTACTGGGGAGTTTGCAGTCATGTCTGCCTGGTCCCTTACACTCGCCTGCTAATGAGACCATGGACATCGATTGTCCTAAAAAGCGCTTGAGGGGTTGGTCCTCTTTCTCACCGACTAAAGTTCCTTCAGCTGCTCCAAATCAACTCGAGGAAGTTAAATCCCAAAGCACTGCTACATCGTGCAAGGTGTATGGTGGTCTGGTCCCTCCCAGAATCACTACTTCCCACCAGCCTCGCTCAGCTACTGGAAGCTTCTGGAAGTTTCCAGGGACTCTTGCTTGTGGGACTTGGTCTCTGTGGTGTCTACCCTGCACCCCAGTTGTGCTTGAAATGCCTGCCTCCTTTCCTTCTCCCCCTGTCCTGCAGAATTCAGCTTAGAAGCATCTCGTCTCAGTGGGCCCAGGAACTCCCTCTTTCCAAGGCCAATAGAATGTCGTGCTCACTGCTGTGTCACCAGCTCCAGGGCTGAGGTGTCACCTGTGCAAATCTGAATATGTTGGTCGTTTACAGGCAGCAACCATTCTGATTGGACACTTTCTTATTCTGATTGCCAGTTGTGGGTGCCATTGTGGTTGTTAAATATTTTTAGTCACAGCTTCGAAAGGAAACACTCAGTAAATGTTTGTTGAATGAATAAACAAAGTGCTCTGGGCTAAGCCAAAATCACAAAGTGAGTTGGCTTAAGGACTCAGCACTCTGGGCCCCTGATCTTGGGGCTGGTGACTAAGGCCCTTCTCCTTTCCCCCCAGCCTGGCATTCGAAACACCCTGCATGGCCCTGAACTCTGAGCCGCTCAAGCAATTGACAGTTTTTTCCAAACCACACAATAGCAAATGATCAGAGTTGGAACTCCTTTAATGGACAGTGTTCTTCCAGCAGGCTGGCTCTGCACACACCATCAAAAGCAAGGAAAACCCTGGCCCCAGGGAAAAAAAAATGCATCCTGTGGTTTCTTGGTCAGCAGACACCCTTCCTTGGTCCAGGGGGATCACTGCTGAGACCTCATCCATTGCAATTGTAATGTAACAGCTCAGATTACAGGTTAAATTCCTGCCTGAATAAATTGTAACATGCTCTAGTTGCTTGAAACAATTATATACTGGAGTCCATATTCTTTTGTAAATTGCTGGGAAGAATTGTATCCTAAATCCAATCCAACCACTGGCTCCATGTTGAAACACCCAGTAAAACCCCAGTGACTCTGGATCAAGGCCCTCTTTCTCACTGTTGGTCACAGCTACTCTCTAGAGACGCCCCCGACCGAGGAGAGGGTATAGCACAGTCACTGGGTGTCGGCAGACCACCTGCAGTAAACATAGGAGTGCCCCCGCACAGAGCAAGTTCAGACTCCTTTCCCTGGTGCTGGAGACCCTGGGTGCTCTCCTTCCAGCTTGGCCTCACCAAGCCCACTCACCCTTACATGCTACAGTCAAGCCCACCTGCTCCAGGCAGCCTGCCCTCCTAGGCATGCCAGGGTGCCAGGGCTGCATGTGCCGGTACGAACACTTTCTCAGGGTGTGAGGAGGGCCACTGAAGCCTCGGCCACCAGTTAAATAGCCGAACAAAGAAGTTAAACTGACAAAGTTCAGACTAGAAGTGACAAAACTGGCACCACAGGCTGTTTGGCTGCTTATGGCTGGTGGGTGGCAGGTACACCTTAGCCTCCTTTTTCCTTCATTTGACAAATGTTTACCCACGGCCTGCTAGTGTGCTGGGCTCTCTGTGGGTGCTGGCCCCCGCACATCACACACACTCACATATTTCTTCTTGGAAAAATCAGGAAATTCAGCTCCATAGGAATTTTGACAGCATTAAGAACTCTCCAAAGAGGAGTGAGGGAGAAGCCTGGTTCTGCCCAGCTCCCCACAGACGGCCAAGGCAAGCCTGGCACGTGTGACTTCCTGGAGGTTCAAATACTGGACCCAGGAGTGAAAGCAGAGCCTGTGTTGAGCCTCTGGAGGTGGCTCAAAGCACTTCAGGGCCCTCCCCTGGCTGCTCTCTGCTCACCACAACCGTGGTCAGACGGTCAGGCTGGGAGGCGGCCGGGCGGGCAATGCCACAGGACAGCAGGCGGGTCTGCTGATGGCTGACATCCAGCCCGGGAGGCCCATCACAAGAAGACCTATCTGCTCAGCCAGCTCCTCTGTAGCACTGAGACAAAAAAGCCGAGGAAACAGACACTTGGATGATCGATGGGTGTGTGTGTCTTTCTCTTGCTCCTATGGTGGATTTTTCCATTGAAAAGACGAGGCTTATCTCTCATTTTTAATTGATTTTAATGCGGCTCAGCCAGGCTAGATGGGATCTTAGTTTCTTTGTGGCCTTCTATGAGCGGTGTGAGGGGCTGCCTGAATGTTAATGAGAGGCTGAGGGGGGCCAGCGGGGGTAAGGAGGCCATTGTGTGCCTGGGGCTCCCGGGCAGGCTCCAGGGCTGACCCGCCCAAATGAGCCCACCTATGGCTTCAGGGGTGGTGTGGGTATGGGAATAGGGTCGTTTGATTTCCAGACGATGTCGAGAAACATAAATGCGCAGTTGTAATTACAACCCAGTATGGCTTCTGGCTCATCCTTTGCCAGGCTGGGGACTCCAGATAGCCTCCCTGCCCAAATGTTTACTCGCCCTACGCCTGCCGATTCTCTGTGATTCGACCTCCTCGGAAAATCCTTCCTGGTGCCTTTGCAGTTTTTGACTGTGGCATAGTCAGGACCTTCTGTCACCGAGGATTCTCTCCTCACTTCCTGTCTTGTCCCTCCTCACCATGACTGCTTCCCCCAAACCTCGAGGGGCTCTGCCTCTCTGCGTGAACTTGAACCAGTAGCCAAGGTCCTCTGGTTTTCAGCCTCCCCCTCTCAAATGGAAATACTGGCATTGGCCACAGGGCATTATTTGGAGGCAGCAGAGAGGATGTCAGTAGGGCATCCAGCAATGCTCGAACAGGAAAATCTCAGGTGTTACTTCTTGTCCCCCGTCACCTCCCTCCCCACCAAGACAACCGAATCGGGAGATATGAGTGAAATTGGTAGAGACGGGAGGAGCCTGCAATGGCACCCAGGGGGATGGACTCCCGATCTAACCACAGGAACTGGCGGTGAACTGGTGAGTGCCCTATGCAGTGTTCTTGGCTGGAAAGAGATAATAGGAGAGGCTCTTAACTTCAGCTGCTAGAGAAGAAATGCCCAGAGAGGTTTCAAAAAACAAAAACAACGTAGGGCTGGGGCTTATGGCCCAAAGTCTGACTCGGTTGGCCTGGGATGGGCTTGGCATTGACAAGGGTTTGGAATGTTGCAGAATGTTGGTGAGTTTAGCATGGGCTGGGGAAGATCGTATTCCACAGAGCAGGGGTCCTTTCTAACAGTTTCGCTACTTGGTCTACTGGATGGTCCTCTGCGGCCTCTGCCTGTGGTTACTACAGGGTCCCCATAAACCCAGGTGGCAGGTGGGTGGGTGCAGGGGGGCATCTGTCTCTCCACTGTCCTTAGTCCCATCTTAAAGACAGCCGCACCGTAAATACACGCTCTCAGTTTTCTCGTTCGGACGCAAACATCCAAGGTCTGGTTTCCCAATCCGTACAAACGCTGAAACACCCTTCCCCACAGCTCCCACAGGCCTCTTGCTCCTCAGATACACACACAAACGTGGTCCAAGCTGGATTCATTGAAACACACACATTTATAAACATATCCTCAAGAATGGTGAATGGTCTGAGGCAGTCCCTTACCTGAAAAGTAAGGGTCAGCCTGCCAAAGTCTGTGTGGGAGGAGGAGCCTCACTTTCACATTACTTAGTTCATTTTCTTTTATCTGCGTGTGACAATTCTTTGGGCACCCACTGTGAGCCGACCTGGCTATCGTGTGGTGGGACCTGCACACACACCTGCCATACAGATGGACACCCCATTTTCCGGCCCCTTCTGCAGCCCACATCTGTATCCCTACCTGATCCGCCGTCCAGGCCCTTCGGCTTCCCTTGGCTCTTGCCCTGGGAGGCGTCAAACTGTGTCACAACGGGGTGTTCACGGTCCCAGCCCTGGGGCGGATGTAAACTAAGAGACACAGAGAGCAGAGAAGGCAGAGGTGCCTTCGGTGCCTTGTGTCGGCCGGCCCAGTCCCTCTGCCCGGAGGACACCGGGGTTGCTGTTTCTGTTTGCTGTCTGGTGGCTAGCAGCGCAGTTCGGAACATGCTCAGAACTTTCTTTCATGGCCTCCGAGCTTTGGCCAGTGCTTCCTGACTTTCTGCCCTGAAAAGCGATCAATTTAGTGCGGTGATTTTCAACCGGTGTGCCACAAGGATTCGTAGAACGCGTGGCACCTGACCATTCCGTCAGGGGCGCTGATCTCTTTTCCCATAGATCGTCAAATAAAAAACAAAAAACAGCCAATACAACAATAGCTGTCCAGTGTGAGTGAACCAAAATTATTCCTACTTTTTTGGGTCAGATTGGCAAAAAAATACATTTTGGGGTGTGCCGCAGAATGTTAGTGATTAGCTGATGGGGCCCCGAGATGAACAAGGTCACAAACCGCCGATTTGTGAGTATATGTCTCCCCCCTCGACGTCCGCCTCTTTCCTAGTTTTGTGAGACTGTTTCTGAGCTCTTCTCTCAGGGCTCCTTATAACGGTGAGTAACTTGTTTGAAGCCGAATGTCCCATCAGCTTCGCACACTGTCTCTGGGCTGCTCACTCTGTAAGGACAAGAAAACGGCTGCCATCCCTCCACGTTTCTCTCCCTGGACCTCGTGTGCTCGCTCCCCGGAGAGGACCCCGTGAGGGCTCAGTGAGAAGACCGCCACCTACAAGCTGGGAGGGGGGCCCTCATCAGAACTTGACTAGGCACCCTGCTTGCAGACGCCTGGCCTCCAGAGCTGGAAGAAATAAACGTCTGTTACTCAAGCCCAGCCTATGTACTTGCATATGGCGGTCCCAGCTGCCTAAGAGAGTGTCCAATTAGTTCTGTTTCTCCGGTGAACCCGACGACTGCAAGCCCATTTGTGGGTAGCAGGCATCTACCCAGGGTTCTACCCCATGGCCATCCCCACCTTGACCAGCATGGGGTCTGTTGGGGCGGCCCACCCCTGCCCCACCCAGCCAAGAGAGCGCTCAGTGGGAAGGGCAGAAGCTGTGGTGGTCCCCCAGGTGGCGGTGATGTAATCAACGAGCAGCAGGTGGGGCACGGGCTGCTGGGCTGCCGTGCACACTGAAACCCCACGAGCAGTGTCCTGCGGAATCACCTTGGCCTAAGTCAACAGTGAGGCAGGCAGGAAGGACATTGTTCACACACACCCATTTGACAGAGGAAGAAACAGACCCAGACTGAAGGAGGGACTCATCTGAGGTCACACAGCAGAAAATACTAGAATTGCATTAGAGCCCTTGCCCCTGCCGTCTGTAGGTCCCAGTGTGGCAGGCCCCCATGGAGGGTGGCACAGGACACTACCTTTCTATCCCTCAACAGTGAAGCTTCCCTGGGACTGCAGGCCAGTGGCATCAAGAGGGGAGGCGTTGAGATGGTGACAGAAGAGCAGGGAGAGTGGAGGCTGGAGTTGGGGGCTGGGGCCTGTGCAGTAGGGCCTGGGAATGATGTTGGGGATGGCAGCGGCCTCTTCTACCCCCATTGGACAGGGCATGTTTGGGCTGGGGTTGAGGGAGGCAGGGGCCTCGGAGAGAGTAACTAGGAGACCACCCTGCCTTCCAGGCTGCTCCAGATCTGGACCGCACCGCCTCTGCTTTTGCCCGGTGGCTCCCTTCTTCTCTGTTACATCCCAAGGACCTGTCCCCCATGGTGCCCAACTGTCCTGCGCTTGGGGCTGGCCACACAGTGACCCCTCCCCCACAGCAGCAGACCCCCAGAGGTGGGCACTGTGTCTGGTCAGCCCTGGTGCCCAGCACCTGGCTCGGGGCCCACACAGAGCGGGCGCTCGACACACGAGTGCAGAGCAGATGCACAAATGGACACAGAGCAGTGGATAAATGGGCCTCGTAATGCAGGGCCTCAACAAGGGTTTACTGAAATCGAGCAAAAGAGGCTCTGGAGGCTGATCATGACGTCACAGCGTCACTGCTGGGTTGCCACCAGCACACACACGCATCCTTCCGGAACACTTGCAACTCTTTGAAGAGCTCCTGCTTTGTCCTGGCCAAATAGCCCTGGGCATCAAGCCCCCAGCTGTCACATGCACACGCCTGGGGCCCGTGCCCATGCCCATGCATACCCCACCCTCCCCTCCCCAACACACGGCTAGGGGAGAGCTGCCAGGACCGCGACCCCTCACCCCAGACAGGCACTCAGCAGAACTGGGAGTCTTCTCAGCTTCCCTGGCCATTTCAAATGGTGCTGATCTTCGTCAGCTGCGTTAATAAATCACAGCCCAGCAGGCGCCACCTTCCTAAAAATATCTGAGAGCCCTCAGTGCAGAGAGAGGCTGAGAAGGCGTGTGCATCCTGAAGGAGCTGGCCTGCCCTGCCCAGCTTCCCCAGCCCCCACTGGCCCCCACCCCTCCTCCACAGCCCCGTCCCTGCGTGCTCTGTGTCCCAGAAGCCTGAAATGGTGGGTGCAAAGCCACCTCCAGAAGAGCCTCAGGTCACCCCCATGACAGATGGGGAAACTGAGGCCCAGAGGCAGAGGGGCTCCCAGGTTCCCAGTTAGGAGCTCTGCAGAGCACAGCCAGCTGGAGACTGAGGGGAGGGAGACTCCTCCCTATAGGGCCTCGGCTGGGCTGGGCACAACCCTGGACTAATGAGCCCTGGTCTAATGGGGCCTCAGCCATAGCACAGATCCAATGAAGAGCTCCTCCAGGCAGAAAGAGTCCACCAGAGATGGTGGGGGGCACATAGGGGAGGTTGCACAAGGGCCCCCCACCCCCTGTAGCAGTTCATGGTTCTCAACAGGGGAGACAAGGAATGGCTCCCAAGATGGAGAGTAGCAGCCTCAGACTCAGTTTTGCTTCAGAAAGAACTGAGTCTGTTTCAGCAGCAGCACCTGGGCGCTTGATGGGACTGCAGACTTTGAGGCCCTGCCCCAGGCCAGGTGGGTCAGATTCCCCCGTAGTTGGTTCCTATGCCCATTAGGGTCTGAGAAGCCTGGACTATGGAACCACTGAGCCTCTGCTCTCCCCTGCTAGGGACACCGGGGATTAACTGCACGTGCACAGTTGTATTAGCTGGAGGGGAGCAGGGAGGACTGGAACCGAACAGGAGGGACTCCAAGCCTGGCAAATCCACATGAAAAGTGGACACTGTCACTCAGCCCCTCTGGAGGTGGAGGTGCGTGGAATGATTGAACCTGGGGCCAGTAAAGGGTTTGAGACATTGTCCTGCCTTCTTCCTAAGGCTGGAGCTCTTCTGCAATCTAACAGTTGCTTTCCAGGCCCGACCTGGGCTTCCGCCCATGATGGGGAACTCACTACCTCTCAGGCAGTCCAGTGTGGGGTGCACAGCCATGCCTGGCGGCCCCCCTCATATGGAGGTGACCCACCCCTGTGGCCACAGCTGGTCTGCTCTTCAGCCCTTGGTCTCCCTGGGGCTGCTGGCGACCAGGCCTGTCCCTCCTTTGATCCTGATCCCCCTGCCACTGTACTCTCTCTCTAGATCCAGAAATAGCCTTTCTCTTTGTGTGTGGGGAGTTATTTCACAGGCTCTATTTGCTGAGCGTGGTGGTGTTGAAGAGGCCTCTGTGGAGGCAGAACTTCCGCCATGAGGATGCACCAAGCTGGCCTCATTGCATGCCTTCCTCTGGCTGCTAGACAAGTGGGCACCAGGCAGGTCTGGGTAAGTCAGAGGCACAGGAGGTGACACTTCCACTGGCCTTCGAAGCCACAGACCCTGTGGTGCACCCTGAGTGCAGAGGTGCTGGACATGCTGGTCTGCTCGCACAGCACCAGCCCCAGCTACAGGCAGGGGCCAAAGGAACCCCGGGGAACTGAGGAGAGCATCCCAGTGAGCCCTGCTGGAGACAGCAGGTGCCTCTGCCCCTCCCTGCCCTCTGCAGACCCTCCAGACCAGTGCAGCTCCTGCCCTCTGGCCACCTCCAGGTGCCCACAGGCATCGCACCTGCACCTTCGAGAGCTGAACTCATCCTGCACTCCTTCAGCTCTGCCCTGTGCGCATCCTCCAGGGTGGCGCAACTGTTATCAAGGATCCAAGCCACACACTGGGGCCACCTTGGGCTGTGCCCCCCATCTCGGTCCCCTGCATGGAGTTCTGTGAATTCTGGGAGTAGTCTTGCTAGCTCCACTTCCTTCGCGCCTCTGTTCTCGCCTCTCCTCTCCGCCCCCATTGCCAATGACCCAATCCGAGCCCTTGACCTTCTCCCCTGCTGTTGCCTAATTGGTCCCACACCTCTAGTCATTCCTACAATCTACCCTGTGCGTGAACAGCAATGATCTCTCTGAAACAGGAATATGATTCAGAACCCGCTTGTCTAAAATCCTTTAGTCACGCCCCAGGCTGGCAGCATCACATCCAGTCTCTCTAGCAGGCCCAAGCCTCTCAGGAAAGCATTTGGTGGGTAGACCTGCTTGGGTCCAAGTCTTAGAGTTTTCTGCAGATCTCCCTCACCCTTCTCTGCACCTCTGTTTCCCCTTCATGCAGACTTTGCCCCTCCTTTTAAATCCGTTCCCTCCCCAGAACCCCACTTCCCTGTCCCCCACACTGACAGCCCTTGCCTGTGTGAAGGGTCCGGTCCCCAAACCCTTTTGTGGGTCTTGCAGAATTCTTGACTATGGAATGAATGCAGCTGGGTTTCCCCCGCCCAGGTACTGCGGCTGTGGAGCTGAGAGTGGGTTCTCTCCCAGGGTCTGCTGGCTTCCTGGAGGAGGCAGACAACAATGGGTATGGGAAGTGGCTGGTTCTTCTCTAGCTTTTCAGAGTCAAAGCAGTTACCCCTGAGTCTCAGTCAGCTCGAGCTGCCATAACAAAATACCTCAGACTGCATGGCTTAAACAACGGACGTGGATTCCTCACAGTTTTGAGGACTGCAAGTTCCAGACCAAGGTGTGGCAGGGTTGGTTTCTGGGAGAACCTTCTTCCTGGCCTGCCGATGGCCACCTTCTTGCTGTGTCCTGACAGAGCGTAGAAAGTAAGTGCCAGCAAGCCCTCTGGTGTCACTTCTTATAATGACACTAATCCCATTGGATCAGCCCCACCCTTTCTTGTGACTTCATTTAACCTTAATTACTTATAATGGTGAGTACTGAATATGGTCTTTATCCTAAGTTCACTGTGTGCCTGAGTGTATCGTGTCCAGCATGGTGCACATACAGCCTTACGTGTGTCTGTTCCCAGCTGGTGGCCAATTCTTACTGCTACATTTAGTGCTGTGTGTGGGCACGTCTCCAGTCTCTTGGATAGCTGAGTGTAGCATTCACACCCAGCTGCCTCGTGAGATTCTCGTGAGCTCTGAATCCGCAGAGTGATAGCATCTGGGGGTGGGTAGAGATGGAGGCTGGGCTAGGGCCCAGGCGTTTGGTGGCAGCACTATGTCGAGGGGACACACTATCCTCAGAGCCCAGGGACACTGTTCTGGTCCCACCCTGAACAAGGCCACTGACTCTCTCTGAGGGACCTCAAACAGGTTCTGATCCCTGTGGACCCTCTGAGCTGGGTTACTCTAGACCTGTTCTAACACATGGAAGCCACCAGCTACATGTGGCTATTTAAATTTAAATTAATTGAAGTTAACTAGAACTTAAAACTTATCTCCTCAAATGCATTAGCCACATTTCCAGTGCTCAACCACCACGTATGGCTGGGGCACTGGACCGTGCAGGGAGAGGACATTTTCACCCTCACCATAAGTGCTAATGGACAGCGCAGTTCCACCGGCCCAGAGTCACCTGGTTCTTGTTAAAATTGTGGATTCTGACTCAGAGCCTGGTGGACAGGCCGATGCCGCGTCTCTAACAAGCTCCCTGGGGCTGCTGCAGTGGCTGTTACTGTACTCTGAGGAGCAAAGATCTAGACAGGTGTGTCGATGTGGTTGCCGGGGTGGGGTCCTGAGGGGGAGGTGGTGGCCAACTGGGAGCGTCTGAGATATGCAGGATCTCAGGCCCCACCTCCGACCTGCTGAGTCAGAGGCTCTGGAGGTTGGGCCCAGGAACCTGCATTTTAACAGGCCCTCCCCGTGGGTTTTATGCTTGGTCCCCGCAGGTGTCTACAGCCTGGGATACGCCCGGGATGGGCAGCAGTAGGCACCAGTGTCCCTCCCCCAGGCAGGCCAGCCATGTCCCATCCCATGGGACACTCTGGCACCCCTGCTGGGGATCATCTAATATCCGCTGCAGGGGTCCTATTGGAAGATGAATGTGGGACCTCTGACCCTGCTCCTCATGCATGGAGCAGGCCCTCCAGGGACAAGCCAAGGCCACCATGCAGACCAGAGCAGGAAGGGCTTTGTCACTCCTCTCAGAATACAGAGGGAGAAAGGGCAGCCCAGAGAGACAAGCCGGAGGCCACAGGGCAAGCTGTAGGCAGAGCCCTGGCCTGCATCGGGGTGCTCAGCCTCGCAGGCCAGGCTTCCCTGGAGAAGTAAATCGTCACCTGATGACAGGAGTGTGGTGCTAGCTGCTCCACGTCCACAGCCACTTGGCCCCGTGGTTTCGAGGCCCCTGTCTGACTGATGAAGAAAGCCCACACTGCAGTCACCCAGTTCACACAGCAAGCAGGCGAGCTCCGGCTGCCTCTCTAGGACACTGAGGCCCCAGGTCTGGGCTTGGCCTGTTCCCTGGGGCAGGGACCCCCTGCAGCTCCCAGGTCATGCTCTGGAGCTCTGCCCCACTCTGGCGCTGACCAGAAGCTCACTCCTCAGGGGGCCTTCCTCTGCCGGCCAGGCTTATCCTCCCTGTGGAGTTGAAGCTGCTTCCCCTCATTGCCACGTGCCCCTGACCCTCAGTGACCTCTGCCACACCTGTGGAGGCTCCGAGTCACAGGCAGGGCCTGGCTAACCTCCTTCCTGGCTCAGCCTCTAATTGCCCAGGACCCATGGACCAGAGCAGGGTAACCCCACAGCTCTCTCTCTGCCTTCCTCCCCTAGCTGCCCAAACCCTCTCTGAGTCAAAGGGGGCCTCATGTGCCCCCAGCTCTTGGTCCAGAAAGACAAGGTGGAACAGGTTCCCCCAAACATTCCTGCCCTCTGGCATGGGCACCACTCCCAGGTTCCCCTTTCCTCTTCCTGGGGTCTGCTCGCTGCCCCTACTGCTCTGTGAGGACAGGTACTGAGTTTCTCCTGCCCCATCTGCCTCTCAGAATCGCTGACGCCACAGAACTCACAATGACTAGATGCACACCTGTGCTGGAAACCACCGCCTACAGGGCGCTATTAGCCCATTTCACAGATAACAAAACCAAGATTGGAAGAATTTACGTCACTGGGAGAGAGCCACCTCCTTAGTAAGCGGCAGTGCTGGGGTTCAAATTGGTGTGGGTGACCCCTGGGTTCAGGTGCTCTCCACAGGCCAAGCCACAGATCACTTAAGGTGTTCCTTCTGTAACAAGGGGTAGATCCCTTATTCCTGAGGCCAGGTGCAGCAGAGACCTCTAAAGGGCAGCAGGAGGGCACTAGCCTCACAACCTATGTCCCCCCCTTCACCCCAGCTAGTCAGTAGGGCCAGACATTGCCACCTCCCCCCCATCCCCAGGAAGGCAGGCACCATTGGCAGCAGAACAAAGGGGTCTGCTGTCGGTCAGACACTTCCTCACTGCACAAAGCCCTGCCCCACCCCCACACAGACCTCAGCCTAAAGGACCCCAAAAGAATGTTAGGAATGTTGCGGGGCTAGACAGCCTCCTGTGGACAAGGAGAGGCTGGCTTTGTGCTCAGTTTGCCAGGAGACTGATCCTAAGTTAGAAAGGTCACTCCCTGACCTGTGACCCTGCCCTTTCCTCCTGTCTCTAGGGGTGGCTGGGCTTCCCTCCTTGGGACTCAGAGTGTCCCTTTCATGCCAGTGGGACTGAGCCCCAAGTTTGGAGCAGCTTCAGGAAAGAGAAGAGAGCCCGCGGACAGACGCTCACATGATGGCCCCCAAAAGGTTGAAGTCTACCCTGAAGTCATGTCTGGGGCTCCCGTCCTCAGTGTGGAGGCTGCACGGGGGCCCTGGATGTCCTTTGCACAGTTAGCCCCTTTGGCTGCAATCGGTCCCGTCCCCACCTCACCTGCCCCCCAGGGCTGGGCTCGCTCAGGGCCCCTCCCTCCTGGCCATGCCTGCTGTTGCCCTCCCAGGGCCTGAATTCTAATGGGGAGACAGACAATGAGCCCAAAACTAAGGGAATCATAGAAGGTGAGGCGTATACTAGGGAGAGAGACAAAGGTGGCGCTGGAGGTGTGGGGAGAGGCTTCCAGTCTTAAATGTTAGCATGTCAGGAAGATGGGCCTTGTGGGGGGAGAGCATTCCAGAAACAGGACAGCAAGTATGCAGACCTGTATATGCAGGGCCCGGCAGGAAGGGCAGAGTCACCCCGGGAGGCTCCTAGGAGCCAGATAGGGGGTAAGGGGGGAGGGTGGGTCTTGTGGGTCCTTGGCACTCACTCTGGGTGAGCAGGGTGCCCCTGCAGGGTCTCAGCCCAAGAGTGCTGGACTCAGGACCCTCTGCTGCTGTGTAGACTGGACCAGAACGGGCAAGGGGGCAGCTGGAGTCACAGGGCCCGGGCCTGGCCACCCCGCATCCACCTCCGCCTGTCCCATGGCAGTGTGTGCCCCAGGCCTGGTGTTCATAGTGGCAGGGTGACATCCACTCCACCCTCAGTGGCACAGGCAAGGCCCTGTGCTGGGGGACAGGACAGGACAGAGACACTGTACTTGTCTCAGAGAGCCTCTTGCTGGTGGGCAGACTGGCCAAGGTGGTCACTCCCAGCTCTCAGCCCGAGCTCAGGGTTGAGTTCTCCCTGGGGACACATCATAGCCTTCCTTTATGTGGCTCAGCACCTGTCTGCCTCGGCCCCAAGAGGCCTTCTTGGCTGCTCTGAAGCTTGGTCCACAGGCTCAATGCCTCCCCCTCCAAAGTACAGGCAGGGCTGGGCCAGTTGTTGGGGGCAGGAGGGCCCCAGGGGCCCAGGAGCTGGTGGTCAGGAGTGATGTGGCTGGTGGCATTCTCAGTAGACTTAGACTTGGGGCTGAGCCCAGCCCAGCCTGGACCTCGCCAAGGGAAGCTGAATGAATGGACGTGAGGGGGTAGGGGGAAAGAGGGGGCCCATGTCCACATGACCCCAGGAGCCAGAGAAACATTTTCAGCTTGGCTGTGACTCACTCTTCCTTAGCAGAAAACTTTGTTTTTTCCTTCAGAATCACAGACTTCCACCCTCAGACGATAACGTGTTCTCGGGAAGCTAACACGTTTTGTTTTTCTGTGGAGGCTGCTGGCAGGGTGTTTGTTTGAGACACGTTTCACAGTCTGTGACCTGTGGGCCATGCCGCCCTCAGACCAGGCTGATGCTCACAGCCAGTGGCCAGATCTGCCAACTAAGAGCACAGCACACCCGGCTCAGTGAGAATCTCTGACGGACAACAAATAATTGTTTTAGTCTGAGTGTGCCTCATGTAATATCTGGGACCTACTGAGACCAAAAAAATTATTCACTTATCTGAAATTCAAACTTCACCTGTATTTTACTTGGCTCTGCTTCCCCGAAGTCCATCCAGAATGCCACCCCTGGCCACTAGCCTCCGGGGTCCCTGGGCTCCTCCTGAGTCTGCTCACCCGAGAGAGCACCCACTGGCCTGGCTCTGCCTGCGTGCCCAGCGGTGGGCAGCAGGGCCCTTGAATCAGAGGCCAGACTGGGGAACAGAGCTTTAGAAAGGCCACGAAGCCAAACCCAGCATGGTCCCTAACCCTTGCCCCAGTCCCCACTTGCCCCTCACTGCTCCTTCCTTCTGTGCTCAGGAAAGGCTGGCAGGAGGTGCTGTCCCCTGCCCCTGACAGTGTCCCTCCCTGGGCTCAGGACCCTCAGTCTGGTCTTTAAGGAGAAATTCTGCCCCAGCCTCGGCCCCCTGCCCAGGGCTTTCTGGCCTCCACCTGAGGGAGACAAGCCAAAAGTGGGCCCTTCATGAGAGGGGTTGCCCTAGCCCCCACCCCCAATCACCCCACCCCTTGCTCCCTGGTCACAAAATCCTCCAGGACTCTCAACACCCAGAGCTTGCTCTTCCCACCCCAGCCCCCATCTCACATGGCTGTGTTGGAACGGGGGTTTCCTCCCCTGTTTCTGGCTCAGATCTGAAACTGCAGTCCTGCTTCCATTTGAAAGCATGACATCATGGTCCTAAGGAATGTGTTTTTCCAGCTTTTTGGAGTCCCGCAGCATTTGAAACACCTCTCTTTCCTTCTGCCTCCTTTGAAAAGTCACCTCCAGGTCACTGACCCCGAACTCCTCCGCTTATGCATCTGGAAAGTGTCTTAACACCTGCTCTCAGTGTGGTCCAGCTTGGCCTCGGGCAGGGAAAGGCACAAAGAGGCTCCCCCATGGCCTTGGGTGCTCAGGGTGGTGAGAGGGAGATGAGCAAGCACCTCACTGCCTTACCATGATTCCAGGCTGGCCACGGAGGGTGTTTGGGGCTGCCCAGGCTGAGAGAGCAAGGTGGGCTTCTCAGAGGAGGCAATGCCTGAACTGAGTCCCCGGAGGCTAGGAAGATTCTTCGGGGGAAGGAAAGAAGAAATGGTGTTTCAGAAACGGGGCATGGTGGGCAAAGGCCTGGAGGCTCAGAAGCCAGGAGCTCCGTGAGGTAGAGGGAGCAGGGGTGGAGAGGAGGCCAGGAGGGCAGCATGGCACACCATGGAAGCCTTGGAGGACAGCTGGGGCTTCGGCTTCATTCTAAAGGACTACAGGGGGCTAGGAAGGACTGCAGAATTCAAGGCGAGGCTGAGCTTGCCTGAGTAGTGAGGCCTCCGGGAAGGTCCAGCTTCTAGGGGCTGGGGCCCCGTCTCCTTGTCCTCCCAACTCTCCTATAGCCCAGGCCTTGCACACATCCAGAGGTCAACGTTTGCTAAGTCAGACTGGGTCAGAAAAAACAGGAATCTATGTCCCTTAACAAAGAAAAAGGCAGAACTAAGGCCAGACTCTGGGAATGGCTGTTCCTCAGCCCTTTTCTCTGGACACCCCATCCTTAGGCTGCAGCCCCTTCTCCCTCTGTGTTTTTCCACCTCTGGACCCAGGACCCTCCCCTCCTGCACTGCCTGAGCCCGGGGTCAGCCATGGACGCCCAGACTCCTGGAGCCTGAGGCTGCCCAGCAGCCCTGGCCTCCCGCTCCCATCTCTTCCTGCTGAATACTCCCCACATTGTTGGTCTTTGTGTCCTTTTTCCTGTGCCTGAGCTATTCCAACTTTATTGCCCTGTTCTCTCAAGGGTCACTCGCCAAACTGGGACTGGCGCCACGGGTGAGGAAAAAACAGCGTCCCTGAGCCCCCAGGGCTGAAGAGAAAAGACCACAGACAACCCTCCCACCCCACTTCCTCCCCCCACCCCCAGACCTGGCAGGACCCTCATTCTGGCCCACAGGGATTCCCGTGATTGTGCCCTGGGCCCAAGTCACCAGAACTGCACAAGGGGTGTACTTCTCTGGAGCCAGCCTGAGCGCCTTGGGGGCAGCGAGCCTTGTGAAGTCCCTGGGTCCCCAGGCAAAGCCAGAAGCTCACCTCAACAGCAGCAGGTGTCGAGATTCGTGAGCTTGAAATGGAGCCCGTCACCCCCCGAGTGCCGCTCCCAGGAGCCTGGGACAGAACCGAAATCACTGGGGGACACGGTCCTGTCTGTACATCTCCGGCAGGCCATAGCAGCCAGTGGGGATAGGGCTGCAGACTTACGATCCCTTTGCAGGTCCCAGCATGTCTGCTCCACTCTCTCCTCATCTTATTTCCGAGGAGTCCAGGCTCGGAGGGGTCAAGTCATCTCTGAAAGTCCCAGAGCTGATAAAGCCAGGACTGGGACCGAGACCTGGATCTCGAGCTCCCCAGCCGGTGCTCCTGCACCGTTCAGGTTCCTCCAACCAACCTGAACTCAACTTTGGTTCCATCACTTAGTAGCTGTGAGATCTGGGGCAGGATACTAATGCTCTTTGAGCCTCCTCTGTAAACGGTAATAATTATTATGAGGGTTAAATGAGATAGTGAAGAAAAGTCCCTGGAACATAGAAGGTCCTATGTAACTGAACCTAATTATTATAACCTCTGCAGGCTCCTTCTTCCTGTGTCAGGTGGAGAGCTAGAGCCCCGGGAACAACAGCTGGTCTGTCCCACCCAGAGGACATGGGGCCTGCCCAGGAGTCGGTGGGCAGGCTTAGGTAACCCTGCTCTAGGGCTGGAGACCTGCCCCCTAAACCCCATACTTCTAACTGCCCACCGCCACACCCCCAAGGGAGCAGAGGGGCCTGTGCAGCCGGCCTGTCACCCAGCACATCCATGACCCCATAGTTCCCAGGGTCAAACCCCACTGGTGGCCACCGAAATGCAGGGGAAGTGGTAGGCAGCATAATATCCCCCTGAAAATACCAGGTCTCAATCCCTGGGACCTGTAAATATTGCCATAGTAGGTTGGACTGTGTCCTCAAAAAGACATGTCCAAGTCCTAGTACATGGGACCTTATCTGGATGTGTCTGCAGCTGTAATTATGTGAAGGGTCTCAGCGAGAGATCATCCTGCGTTTAAGGTGGGCCCTGTCCGATGCGGCTGTCCTTGTAAGAGAAGGGGAGGTCTGACACGTGCAGGGGGAAGGCCACGTGAAGACGGAGGTGGAGAAGGTAGTGTTGTGGCCACCCCAGGAAATGCTGGCAGCCACCAGAAACTAGAAGAGGGAAAAACACGTTCTCCCCAGAGCCTCCGGAGCGAGCCCGTGCCTGCTGCTGCTACCTGTGAGCGGCCGGTGAGCGGTGAGCACGTGCACGTGAAACAAATTTGGGACTTCTGGCCTCCAGCACTGTGGGAGGATACATTTTTGTTGTTTAAAACCACCAAGTGTGTGGCGATTTGCTACAGCCGTTGTGAGAAACTAACACAGGTGCAGTGGGCAGAGGCTCCAGGAGGGCCCTGTCCTCGGGGGACCCATATTTGGGCTGTCTCACCAGCGCAGCATCCTGGCGAGCCCTTACCCTGGTCCCTCAACTTCCAAGCCCCAAACAGAAAGACGGCCTCTCCCCTAAGCCTCTCTCCCACAGAGCTGGGTTCGTAGCGTTAGCTGTGTAGGTGAACGTTCAGATGCCTCTCTCTAACTCTAACTCCTGAAGTTTAATACAAAACTGAGTGATTAGGCCCTTCCCTGGGACCTGGGGGAGGGGAAGCCCTGCCTTAAGTGCTACCAGCTCGTACCCCTGGGCTTTTGCCGGCGTTGGGGCCGGGAGCCAGGCCTTGGAGTCTTAAGGAAGAGAGGCCCAGCGGATCTGGGAACCTGTCTGGCCCTTCTGATCCTCATGCTTCCCACAGAAAAACTCCTCTCTTCTTTAACCTTTGGATGCCCTACCCCCACCCTTGATGTCTGGGGTCCCTCTCCAGGGTGTACATTATAACTTGTTTTTCCCAAGGCGACCCCAAACTCCTGACTCATGCAATTTAACCCTCACACCCACATCATTCAGCAGGTTTAGAGTCACCACGTTTTCAGACTGGAAACCTAAGATTCAGAGCTTCCCCAACAGGACCAAGGAAGACCAGCCGTTCTAAAGGAGCCATGGCCCCCCGGCCTTTGCTTCTGGAGGCTTCACCACATCCACAATGCCCCGTAGTTAGCTTCGTAAGGAGCGAATGGGTTTCCCCTTCCTGTTCAGCTACTGGCTAAGGCGTTTTCTTTCTTCTGGTGTGTAAGAAGCAAAAGCAAGTCATTTGTACATAGAGAAAGCCTGGATTCAGAATCACTCCACTCAGAGCCAGCAGCTTCATGTTGCTCAGGGGACACAGAGCTTTGTCCCCCTTGAGGCGAGGGGCGCTGAGGGCTTTGCTACCCTGTATGCTTACAAGGGGACAGAAAGTGGGCAGGAAGACCAATGTCATAAATGAAAACCTGCAGTTTTGAAGGCCACAGAGAATGCGCAGCCAGGTCCTTCCTGTGCGTATTGCTCTCTAAAATCCAGAGACATGACTTATTCACAGCAGGGAAAACAATCACCCTGATTAATTGTGCTTGTTTATGCCCCCATTCTCCAGATGTCTGCGAGCCTTCCAGCGAGGCCATCTGCTGGATGGATGTGCTGTCACACACAACTTTTTGATGCCAACTGTGTCTTGTGAGACTCAAGCAAGGCTGTTAGAATTCCACTTACAAAATGGCCATAATCAAAGAAGAAGCCCCTAGTTATCTAGCAGGGAGCTTTCAAAATAGATGAGTCTACGAAATCAGAATTCATGATTTCAGCAATTTTTCTTCTGCTGCTAAAAATATTAGCCCATGAACACCTTACAGCGTTAGAGGAGAGGCAGTCAACTAGTTAAATGCAGTTAATGATCTACAAGTGGCTCATCAGATGCTACCTTCTTCCCACCACTACAAAGGGCCCTGGGCCCGGCGAGCAGGGCCGAGTTGACCCTGGTGAGGGAATGTGGGAGACCTCATCCTCAGGCCCCAAAGGGCCAGCCGTCAGCAGGAAGGTGTGAGTGCTGCGTGGCTGGGAAAATGTGTGGGAACATAGTCAACCTGGGCTGAGGGGAGGATGATGGCCCGGCCACCCTCTGACTATTGCTCAGAAGCACCCAAGGCAAGCTGTGCTGGCCTCCTGGCCACCTCGCAGAAGAGTCTGCTGTCTTATATGTCTGATTCCACGTTGGGAAGCTCAGGGGAGCCAGGCAAGACCGTTCTTGCCAATCCTGTCTGTCCTTGGGTGGCTGCAGCTAGCCCCAAGGAGCTGGACTGGAAAGAAGCCAGAGCACTGGGTTTGAGTCCCAGCCTTGGTGTTTACTGATCCTGGCACGCTGGGGAAGCCAGGGGGCCTCTTGGCACCTCAGTCCCCTCATCTCTGTAACAGGATGCTCCTGTGGACCTTGTTTGGGTTTTGCCAGGATGAAATGAGAATGTGGAGGGGGTGGGGGTTGTTATTACTGGCATGAGAAGAGCCGTTTCCCTGCTCCTGAATGTGGAACATGTGAGGGTCTGGATGCCTGAGGACAAAGGCCTTCCCGAGCCGCCTCCAGGATTGTTGGAAGTGTGTTTTGGTTTCTCTGGGACTTCCAGAACAATGGGTTGGTTCTACAGCTATTCTCAGCCCCCAAGGGTGCATATGCTGAGGGCAAGGGGCCTGGAGGGATGTGTACCTGGCCCTGTCCTGCTGCCCCGGAAGGCTAGGTTGGGGACTGGAAGCACAGGGCCACTACAGGGTCACCCCCACAGCAGTGCCCTTTGGGCTGATTTTAACCCATCAGCTGACTCAAAGTCAGGATGAGCCGAGCAGTGCCAACCCCTCCCTCCTCCAGCTCTCACTCCAGGTCACCGTCTGGTCTCAGCACCTCAGCTGCCACACTCCCCAGCTCCCCAGACACACTGCTCCCACCCTGCAGGCCCTCAAAAGTAGCGAGCCTTGCTTTCGGCACCCCTGGAACCCCGCCACAGCTCCAGGTGAGGGGCTGGGGGGTGGAGAGGAAGCTTCTTCTCTCCTTTGCTCTCCAGGCTCGAGCCCTCAACTCAGGGCCTCAAAGCTCCGGTGTTATTTATCCACGAGCCTGGTGCCCATGGACCCAGGGCCTTCCACACAGGGCCTGGGTCCATGACTCCATGTTGTGTCTGTGCCCTCCCACGGCACACCACCCAGGGAAGCCAGGAGCCCTGAGGAATTCAGTTAAGGCGTGAGTGACTGTGAGGTCTCATCCTGCTCTGAAAAGATAACCGCAGAAAGGAATGCCCAAGACGTTTCTGATAGGTCACTTGGGAGCCCCCAAATCCACCGCATCCCTTCTTGTTCCCAGCCAGGCTCCTCTCCCTCGATCTTTGCTCATTCTCCCCTCTCCACCCAGACTCTGCCTGCTCCTCCTCTTCTCTTGTCCTCAGGGAACCAGCTGGAACCTCACCTCCTCCAAGAAGCCTTCCAGGCCCAGCCCTGCCAGGCATGGGAGTCATAGCACAGATGCCTATTTTCTGTGGTCTCCCCACTGGCTGGGGTCTCTCTGAAATGAAGGCCTGGTTCTAGAGCCTCTGGCACCTCTGGCTGTATGATCGTCTCTCCAAAGTGGGGACAGCGTTCCCTGCTGTACAGTGTGGTGAAATGCCCGGTGCACCGCAGGTGCCGACAGTTATTGCTGCCTGAGCGTCCGCAGGGCAGGAGGCCCCGAACGGCGGCCTCAGTGTGAGCCTGGGCCACGCACCACCACCCAGAGGGGCTTTTATTCCATGATAGAAATGGAAACTGAGCCCATCACAGAGTGCACACTGCTGCTTGGGCCTTTCCTGCCTTCTGGGAAGCAGAACTTACCACGAGAGGGAAAGGGCAGCTGAAGTTTCTCTTTCTGTTTTCTTGTAGAAGCAGTTGCTTTCTGAAAACCAAAAGACACCCTGTCATATCCTTTTGTTTAGTGGAAAACAATGGGGTCAGAATTCCCACTAATGAACCCTTTCCTATTGGGATGCCAGGGTGCGTGGTCCTGGGATTTCCCTGCACCAATTTGCTCAGGGTCCCCAGTCTCTGGACAGCCCCTTTGCCTCAGGCTCCAGCTCCAGCTGTGACCACTCCAGAAGAAGGCCAGGCTTGGATTCGCGTGTCACGCAAATGTCCCCAAAGGCCCTGTTCAGTGGCAACACAGATGCTAGAGGACTTTATGCTCAGAGCCCATGTTTAGCCAGGCCACAGCCGGTCTGATTAGTGTCTCGCAGGTGCCCATAATTACGTGAATTAGGCTGAAGCCAGCCCTGTGGAATAATAGAGCCCTTGGGGCTGCAGAGGAGGGTGACAAGACAGAGGCTATGCTGGCCAGGGGGGGTTACAGGGCGACTGCACACTGGGCTGGGCCTGGAACACAGCGGCGGTCTAGGTGGCTGGCATGAGGGGAGAAGAGAACATGGCGGGCGGGGGAAGCCAGTGGCAGAGGTCCAGATGTGGGAATGAGCAGGGGCTGTGCCGGAGCCACAGTGAGGTACATAAGCTGGGAGCTGAGGGTGTATATTAGAGTCTAAATGGGCAAAGTGGGGCCACGTCCCGGGGGCCTTAAGTGGTGCAGAGAGTAGGAGAGGCCTGAGGTGGGCCTGCAAGGTGGAGTCACGTCATGAAGGAAGCTGGGCTTAGAGACTACTGACCTGACTGTTCCTGGGGCCGGCTGGCAGGTCAGGCTGCAGGGAGGCCAAGAGGGTCCCCAGGAGAGAGGCTTTGGAGGCCTGGCGGTCGCAGTGGGGTGTGCGTGCAGGGCGTGTGGATTTGCAGGCAGACTCCAACTAGGCTGAGCTAGGCTGAGGGGCTGCGGAGGCTGAGACAGGAGCAGGGGCATCAAGAAGGGAAGCATGTCTGGTGCAGGAGAGGACATGAATCTGGTGTTGGACATTTGAGATAATTACATGTTTCTTGTCTGTGCAAGTACCTACGTACATGCACACTTGGCCCTAACTGGGCGTAAGGGAGTGTCCACTGCTGACTCAGGGTAAGCGGCGCTGCATTCACTCACATTCTGGAGCGTGCTCTCACATACTGCGAGCCCAGACCCGAAATAATTTTAGGACTGTATAAATGTAACTACTCCTTAACTGTTAAGGAGTTGAAATTACATTCAGCCCTTTGACAGCAACCACAAGGCTGATGTGGCCCCTGGTGAAAATGAGTTTGACACCCCTGAAAGGCCTGCAGTCCCAGCCACCTTAGAAAGTTCCCTAACTCTCTTCCAGGGCCAGCGAGATTCTTGGGGGCCTCCCCTCCACCCTAAGTGTCTTGTCCACGACCTTTTTTGAACCTTATGCAGTGTTCTCCCTAAGACAAGTTCTAGTCCGTGGGTCTTCCCATCTCCTTGCGTTTCCTGTGGTATGTCAGTGACTCGAATACAGCTCCAACGTGGGCAGATGGGGGTCCCTAACGCCGGTGCTGGCCGTGTCAGCGCTGCCTGAAAGATGTTCTCAGGTCCTGCCCTGACATGGCTTCTTTCTTCACACCTCTCCAGTGTGACCCTTCAACTCCCTTCACAGTTGGGCAGGGGTTGACCATGAACTTGCAAAAGCCATATAACGTGTACCCGTTTCTCATGATGATCCAGCAGGCTGGGAACCTCTGGCATGGAACACCCAGGGATGTGTCATTGCCCCCTGGGGAACTTGCTGATCCCTGGCGTGGGATACAGGAAGGAGGCTCAGGCATAGAGCTCCTGAATCTGCGCGGGGGAAGAGGGTGGAGGTGGGGAGGCGGCCTGCTCAGAATGGCTCCTCTTGCCCTGCGGCTTCTAAGCGGCTCCGTGTTTGGATGAACAGTCTGTGCTGTGGGCAGGCTGGGCGTGGTCAATGTGGGAGGGGCCTCGGTCTCAGTGGTTCCTGGGGCGGGTCCCTGGGCCCCTCACAGCTTTTCCCTGGGCCCCAAGGGCCTAGACTTTCATCCTGCAGTGTTTCTGCCTTAGCTGTCCTCTGAGCCGTCACTCCCCACGGTAACCACCCACACATGAACCCCAGCAGAAGGCGGCAAGGACACCCTTCTGGGCCTCAGACTGACTGGGGCATTTCTTTCCCCTGAGGTTCTGGCAGGTAGCCCAACCCATCACCTGCATCCGGAGGACAGGTGGGCATTCCCAAAGAACATGTTCAAGCCGTGAGCCTGTGGGAGGTGAACCAGAACAGAAGCTCAACCAAGAGCATCTTCAAAGCTCAGAGAATGGAGGGAAGAGAGGGGACTCCCTAGCCTGCAAGGGCCAGCCATGTGGTAGGGCACATGGAAACTCATGCGTGCCCACAACAGCTATGGCCATACCACGATTCCATTTTATTGAGGAAGAAACTGAGGCGCAGAAGGGTAAAGTCACCTGCTCAAGGCCACACAGTTAGTGGGTGTGTGGCTGTGTGACTCTGGTGCCATGATATGTACCAACCAATGGGGGTGCTTTAAACAACAGCTGGGTTTGAGTTCCCAGGACTGAAATGGCCTCAGCACAGCTTTCTGCTTCTGAAACTGTTATTGAATCCAGCTGAGTGGAAAGTCCGGCCCTTGTTCCCTCCCAGGCCTCCCAGGCTAAGCCAGGTTTGGCAGCCACCCCAGCCCTCAGCATCCTGCCAGTCCCAGGTCGGCTCCCCTTGGGAACGCTCCTAAAGCACTTGTCTGGGGCTCCTCCTGAGTGCAGGACGCAGCTGAGGCTGGGCAGCCACAATGCTCATGCGGCGTCTGGAGAGAACAAACGGGGTTTTCCCTGGATTCCCTGAGCATAGGGTCTTTTGCTGCCTGGCTCTCTCGGCCCAGCACCCAGCCCCCACCTCCAGGAACTCTCTCAAGGTCAGGGGACCTGGACTCTGGGCTGTTCGTGGGCGGTGAGCTTCCAGGGACTGTCCAGTGACAGGGCTTCCCCAGAACAGCCGATGAGATCATCTGCCATTTCAGGCTGAGCTGTGATCCTCGGGCTCCACAAAGCAGCTCAGGAGATATCCTGCATGACTCATCGGTGGGCCACGCACCAGGGCTTCCGGCCCTCAGGAGAAACCAGACACAGAGGGCCATTGTTTGCCCGGAAGCCTCAGCGGGTGCTGCGGGCTCAATGGGGTTATTTGTGTTTTCTCCCGGGTTATCCATAAACTGTAGTCCTTCTGGGGGTGGCAGTCCACTGGGCCCAGGTCCCTGTGATGGAAAGAAAATCAATATCCAGGCGCTCTCCCCGCAACACACACCAGTCCCCTAAGAACACTCCCGAAATGGGACCAGGGCCAGGTCTGGGAGGCAGCAGACCTCCCCTTTCTCTCTCCTGGCAAAAAAAAAAATCAAGTACAAGGATTGTGGATCAACAGGAAGAGAGACAGCTACCGATCTGTTTCTACTGTAATCTCTACAGACCCTTATCTAGTGTAGGAACACCCTGAGCTCTGCCCTACATGTGGGGACACAGACCCAGGACACTGCTGTGGAAGGCCCGGGGCCTGGGGGCCGGAGCCGGGCAGAGTCGGCGAATCAGGAGGGGAGGGCTGAGTATCTGCCCCTGGGTTTGGACCAAGCTGAGGGCCCTGGGACCCATCAAGGGGAAAAGAGCAAAAAACTATTTTTTAAGAGGAACTGAAGGTCATAAAAGAGAATTCACAGAAAGGGAGACCTGAATTATATGTTCACGCAAAGGTTGCCCACCTCCCTAGTTCCCAGAAAGATGCAAATTAAAACAAGGAGACACTATGTCACACCCATGACATTGGCAAAAATTACTGGGAGGGATAACCTCGAGTGCTGACGAGGGTGGGGGTGAGGGAGCCCTCAGGGGCACTGGTGGGAGTGAACAGCAGGGGGGTAGGCGATGAGTAAGCCGGCAGCTTCTGTTGAACATCGCCCGCACCTTCAGTGTGCACACACCGGCACAAGGAGTCCTGCTCCTGCTGAGCTCACTCCAACGGCACGAGACCAGGCCACGGGGTGCCATGCGGAGGACCCACCCTCCTCCCCGTGAGTGTCCCACGCAGACACCAGCCTCTGTCAGGCACGCACTCTGGCAACACCCTTTTCCAGCACACAGGTGTTCTTCAGCAAAACCTGGAAACCCTCACCCCAGCCCCGCCCCGGCCTCCCAGCCCGGAGCCCACACTGTCCAGCTGCTGGCCATAGTCCCACGGGGTTTTAGGACCAGGGCTCTGACCCTGAAGAGGGCAAGGCACCCCACTCGCTTTCCACGCCCCACCTGGGCATCCCGTCCCTTCCACCTCACTGCCACGTTCATTTCTGTGGCCATGTAACGAGTCACTACCGACTTAGCAGGTTGAGACAGTGTGGCTTTACCATCTCACAGTTGCCCTGGGTCAGGAGTCGGGGCACGGCTGAACTGCGGCCTCTGAGCAGGGTCACACAAGACTGTCACCGAGTGTGAGCCGGGCAGTGTGTCTGAGGCCCCTTTGCTGCCTGTCAGCTGGAGGCCGCCCCCAGGGCTGAGAAGCCACCTGCGGCTCCTTGCCAGGTGGGCTTCCTCAGCACAGCTGCTTACTTTGTCAAACCAGCAGCCAGGCTCTCAACCAGCAAGGGCCCGATCCCTGCTGTGAGGGCTTCCACCTGACTAAAGCAGGCCCTCACAGAGCAGTCTGTGCTCTGATTAACTTGAAATCAGCTGATTCGGGGCCTTGAGGACATCTGCACTACTCCTTCTTGGCCTTTGCCATCATCTCCGAGCTCGGAGCAAGTCACGGGTCTGGCTCACACCCAAGGGGAGGGAGTTATGCTGCACCCGGGGCAGGAGGCCTGGGGTCACCCTGGGGTCTGCCCACCACACTGCCTGACTACCTTCCCACAGGAAAAGGCCTTCCATCTGCTGAAGGGAGATGATGAAGCCTCAGGCAGCCAGGGCAGCCCTGCCTGGGATGCAGCATCTTCCCAGGGCAGGGCTCTGAGCCCCGTGGGGTGCTGGTGGGCCCTTCTGAGGAGTGGAGGCTAGGGGAGAGGCAGGGGTGGGAAAAGAGGTCCGAGAGGGAGGCCTGGCCCCTCAGGCAGCATAAGTAAGCGAGGAAGGGGTGAGGGCAGCAGTATGCTCTGTGGGTGCCTTGGGATGGTCACTGAATTTCTCCATTTCGAGCTCCTCTCCCTTCTTCCTGCGTCAGCCCTTTGCACTGTAGCCTCTTTCTCGGCCCCCACCATCCTCACTGGCCATCCCCTCCCCCCTCGGCTTTCACAGGCACCTAAGAGGTCAGCTCAGAGGCAGCTGGGAGGGCGCTGTGTCCCCCCACAGATACAGTGGGGGGATTGTCGCTGGGTAGACGTGACCTCACCACGCCGGGCTCAGCTCATCCTGCTCCAGGGAGGGTCATTGTCCAAGAGGAACAAGCACCCACTATGTTGGGGCCGGACCTGGCCGGGCCCCTTGGCAGGGTCACAGCCTCGGGCGCCTGTGCTCCTGCCCCAGGAGCCCACAGGCCTGGCCTCCGTGCCCTGCCGAGAGACAAGGTACCAAGGCGTGGTGGCCCAGGCAGGGGTGAACCTTTGAACGTGTGTTGCACATGGGGCCCAGCACCACCTGCACACACCAGGCCCTGCCAGAGAGGCCAAGGTCTCTGACCTGTCTGAGGAGGCTGGAAGGCCGATCGCTCTTTGCATCCGGTGGCACACTGTTCCATATGTGGTGATGGCAAATAACTGTGTCTAGTCCCAGAACTGGCCTCCCCGCCGCCCCCAAGTTGCCCAGGTCCCTGCTTCAGGCCAAGGGTCCTGTGTTTCTTACCTGTGTTCTGTTACTTAAGGTTTCCAACTCTTTCCACCTTTGGTACCTGCTCACCAACACAGGCTTAACTTAGCGTTTTGCTTCTTGAGCAAATGGCCACCCTCACAGCCACCAAATGGGGAGGTTTCTTCTGTGATTCCTTCTTCAGAGATTCCTTCTTCAGTTGCTTGGTGACACCGAACAGTGGCACAGAGCTGTGTCCCCAGGGAATCCCTGTCCTAGGCTGGGCCAGGCAGGCAGTGTATAACCCCAGCGGCTGCCCCCTGAAAGCAGCCAGGTTGCAGGCAGCTGTGCTGGGGAGGCAGGTGGTGGACTGCTCTCTGGGTCCCAGATTCAGGGGCAGAGCCTCCCTCACACTGCTCAGGAAATGGGCCAGGGAAAGACTGAGTGCCCGTCCCTACCGTGGTTCTGCTTCGGGCTCGGCCCGCCTGCTCCACTGATTGGAGCCCTGAATCTGAACCTGGAGTGGGGTGTCTGAGCACCCCACTCACAGAACCCCCTCCTCCCACACACAATAAGGCTCTGTGACTCTTGCAGAAGAGGAGCAGAGCCAAGGGGCTGCCACTGCAAGAGGTGTTCCCTCAGAGCCAGTCCAGACCCCTGATGCAATGGCGGTAACAGAGGCTCTCCAGGCTGCCTGGCCTGGCCCGCTGGCTGCCCACCTTGGATGAGGAATTTGCCCCCCAAGAGAGGGGATCTGATTGCACATTCCTGAGGCCTGAATCACTCCTGGTTCCAGCTCCTGCTGTAGGAATGTGTTTATGCAAACGGGCGAGGGGGCTGAGGGCCTCCGAGAACTGCGAGAACTGCGCATACCACCGGTCTGTTCCCTCTGTATCCGGAGGCACAGGGCTAGGGAGGAGGGGCCCTCTCAGGATGAGCAGGATGGGACTGTGACCTCTGGAATGACTGAGATGCTGCTCTGCAGGGGCCCCAGAGGCCTGGAGGACAGCAGGGCCAGAAATGAGGACTTTGCCTGGTTCAGAGCTGGTTTTAACTTGCTCCCATGGGACAGAGAGTGGAGAGGGGCCGGCACAAGTGGGGCCTCCCCTTGGGTGCCCTTGGGGAAGGGACTTGCTCCCTTACCACCTCCTCCCTTGAAGGACAGCCTTCCAGAGGGTCTGAGGGTTTGGTGAAGCTCTGGCTGCTCCTGACCCTGTCCTGAGCGGCAGCTGTGAAACACAGCCCCTCGTCCCATGGGCTGGAGCAACCAGAGCTTCACCAAACCCTCAGACCCTCCCCACCCAGGGCTCTGTTGAGAAGTAGATGTTCTTTTCCGTCTCCAACATGGGCTCCCCAGTGTGGCACGAGTCCACACACACTTCAGTGACACCAGCCACTATCACGGGGGCACGTTTGGAGTTGGTCACTGCACTAAGCCCTTTATACAGGATGGCCCATGTGTCCTGGTTTGCCTGGGACAGTTTGCTGGACAATTACTAATAGTGCCTCCTTTCAGCCTCAAAAGTGTCCTAGTTTGGAAGATAACTGTACTCGCCCTAACTTCATAGGTATTATTTTACTGAATCCCCACAATGCCCGACAAGAGGGGTACTACTAGGAGCCCCATTCTATGAAGCAGAAACCAAAGCTTAGAAAAGACAAATCAGTTGCCCAAGGTCAAACAGTGACAAGTGGTAGATCCGGAAACTTAAGAACTCAGCTCTTGACTTCAAAGCCCCTTTGCTGAGCCACAACATCAAACTCCCTCTCCTAAAATCCTTTGATGCTTTGAAGGGCTGAGGTTCTAGTATCTCCAAATAGTAGAAAAACAACAATTAAAGTCCTGGAGTTATCTTGGCTCTGCTCCCAGGCCACCCATTGGCTATCTTTGCCTTGCGATTCCCTTCCCTAGAGATCGCTTGCACAAACCGATCTGCTCATTGCCAAGGGCAGCATCACTATCATCAGAGGAACAAGCCTCATCGAGCCCCCGGGGTGCTAGGCGGTGTCCAAGGCGCAATCATCTAACCTGCACACCAACCCTGCACATTCGTCCTCTTTCCAAAGAAAGAAAGTGCCCAAGGTTGAGCAACGGGGAGGAGGCAGAGCTAGGAGAGAACTCGGGGCCTCAGCCCTGGACCCGGTGAATTCCCCGCGGTGAGTCATCTCGGTGCACACGCTGAGGAAACTCCGCAGTAGGTTGCTGTTGGGGCTGCAAGAGGATGGAGCTCCCATGGGTCCCTGGCAGAGACGGAAATGGCTGAATCTGGTGTACGGACCCATAGACGCTCAAGGCCCCCAGGCCATCTGGCTACCAAGGGGCCAGGACTGTCTCACCCAAGGAGTCAGAAGTGAGCCCTCTGGGTTGATGTGAGGCCCATCCACAGAGGACCTTCCTTTGCTGAGGCATCACCTGGAAGAGGTTCTTCCCACTGTGGTTTCATTCCTTTGGCAGGAAATACCAGGTAGATACCTTTCAGAACAGACCACGGCCGTTCCCGGAGCCCACGCCTCCCCACGCCAGTGTCTGCACCCCGAGACCATCACACTGAGAGAGCCTCGTCCCACCCTGACGTGCTGGCCTCAAGGGAGGACAAAATAAAGGCCAGCACGTTCCAGATGTTCCCAGGAAAATGGGGATGCTTACTCCAAATTTACCCAAAATAGAGAATCTCTTGACCCCTTTGAAAAGCTATTTTCCAGGAAGGACTTTCTAGGTAGCAGAAAACGTCACACAAGGAAAGGCCAACGGCTTTGACGATGTCACAGTGTAAAGCTTCGGTGCATTAAAAACCATCCAAAGCCAAAGTAAAAGTAAATAACCCGTGAGTAAGACACGTGCCCCAAACATCGCAGCGGCAATGTTCAGAGGGCTGATCAAGCGCCTTTACAACAAACCCATCAAAATCTGGTTAGATAAACAGGTGAAGAAAGCAGGTAACGGATGCAAAAGTTTCTAAATGGCTTAATCATTGTGAACGTTTTTGTTCCATTGATGATCACGTGTTACACTTTTGAAATAGCATTTTTTGCCTTCCAGGTAGTAGTAGGGTTTGTTTCGCTGGTGTGACCATAAACGGGCGCAGACCCATGATGCCAGCCGGCTCTCTCAGACTTGGGCTGCTGGTTGTGCACAAGCCAGGGACAACTCTTCCAGAAACACTGAGACAGAATTTACCAAGAACAGTTAACTGGAAAACTTAAATATCTTGGCATTTTTCTCTGGAAAAATAATTAGAAAATCAAGCAGAACATTACAGACAAAGATGATTAATAAAGGGAATATTGAATAGCAAAACATGGAAGCTCAGATGCTCCGGGATAGATAAGTCATTAAGTATAGCACACGGCCAGCTGGAGGCCCCCCTTGCCCCTCACTGCCCTCTCTCAGAGCCCCCGAGTGCCGGCAAGCACAGCATCTCCCAGCAGTGCAGAGCCCGGGGAGGGATTCCAGCCTCAAGGACAGGCTCTGGCAGCTGACGGCTGCTTTCACAGTGCAGGAGGCAGGCTCAAAGCCTGCCCCGGCCACTGCACTGTGTCCCTGTGATGCCACCAGTCCCTTCCTCCATGGGAGCTGCCAAGGGAGAGAAACCTTCTGTCATGTTCCTGGGGCAAGAAGCAGCCCTCCCGTGGCACTCCCTCCCCGCACGCCCTCGCTCCTGCTTTGTAGAAACAGGGACCAAGTCTTGCTTGAAGCTGCCCACAGCCAGGCCACGCCAAGCCTCACATGTGAGCGTGGCCGCCAGCCCCTAGAGAGGCACAGACATTTAGAACCTGGGAGCCCCGACAATCGGATGCTGCCTGAGGTTTTGCTGCCAATGCCAGGCGTTTGTTGTCAGACCCCTGCCCTGGCGCACGTGTGGTCCTTTGGAGCTCTGTGGGATGTTGTTCGAGATTTCTGAGCAGGAACAGCCACAGGTGATGGTCTGGGCGAGCTGTGAAATCTGACAGCAACTGGTAGGTCCGGGGGCGGGTGTGGCGGCCACAGTGGGGATGTGTCAACATCACCGCCCACAGGTGGTCCAAGGACAGTGCAGCCCTGGCACTGAAGCCCCACTCCCTTGGTAAGCGCTAAGGGAGAGCCCTCCCTGTTTCTTCCAGCTTCTGGGCTCCTGGGGTCCTCGGCTGGTGGCTCTGTCACTCTGCCTTGGACCCTTCACATGACCTTCTTCTCTTCTCTGGGCCTCTCCTCTGTGTATCTCCTGCAAGGACACTGGCCACTCGGTTTGGGGCCACTGGGTAATCCAGGGCAATCTCATCTCTAGGTCCTTAATGTGATTACATCTATAAAGACCCCCTTTTCCAGATAAGGTCACACTCGTCCTGGGGGCAAGGACCTAGACCTCTTTGGGGGCTGTGATTTAACCTGTGACCAGTCATTACATTACACCTTCCAAGTCTTCACGCTGTGAGGCCCTCGGGACCCATTGGCCTCTGTGCCTCCCACCCTGTCCCATAGCCCCTCCTGTGACCCCTCCCACTCCAGGGCCCTGCTGTCTCTCTGGTACACTGGGTTCCCTCCACCTGGGTTTGGTGGGGCGGGCGCCTCTGTCTTCCACTCGGGCTGCTCTTCCTCCTGAGACCCACATGGCTTTCTCCAGCACTTCCTTCAGGTTCCATCCATCCTCTGTGAGCCAGCGGGGCCTTCCCTGGCGACCTTGTCTACCCTTGTGACCCTCTCACGGACACTTCCTTTCTCTCTCCTGCTTTATCTGCCCCCAGCACTTATCGCCACCGAACATCCACACGTTTGGCTCCTTTATCTCGCTTACTCTCTGTCCCCTCCACTACCAGGCAGAGATGTGTTTGTGCCTGTTGTGCCCCAGCAGCTAGAACAATGCTGGGCGCTAGCTGATCTTGGTTGAATGAATGAATGAATAACAAGCCTCTATTCAGGCTGAGTTCTGAGCTCCCAGAAGCCGTCATGGATACCCCAGACCATGCTGGCCTACTTCTCTGAACTCCTGGGACCTCTGGACTCTCCTGAGGGCCACACAAGCCCACTTCTGAGCGTGGGCTTTTCGAGGGTGACAGTCTAGACAGGGATGTTGTTGGTTCAGCAAATGCTCCCGAGCCTCTACACAGGTGGCACACACAAGGCCCGAGGGTCAAATCCGGTCCTCTACCTTGTTTTATCTGGCCTGGCACCTTGTTTCTACCTGGTGGCAGGGTGGAGCTCCTGCTTAACTGTTAAGGAGTCGTTACATTCATACAGTCCTAAAATTACATTCAGCCCTTTGAAGGCAACCGCGAAGCTGATGTGGCCCCCAGTGAAAATGAGTTTGACACCCCTCCCATGAGTCAGCCTCAGGCTGTGGACCCTTCCTGGCCCCTCGTTCCCCCACCTGGCCCACTCTTGCCCTGGTCACATTCAGTCACGTGTGTTTAGAGACCAGTCTGGCAAGGCAGGGTGGGCCCGGCTGCCCCCGCCCTCCTCCAGAGCTGCCATGGAGGGGTGCAGGTCCTTCTGACCCACTAAACCCTGGGATGAGGGCTTCCAGGGTGGGCATTGTAAGATGGCATAGGGACCCCCCCCCAAAATGCAGCTCCCATGTTTGGTTGGAAATCCCTGACTAATTGCCAGAGGGCCCATTCGGAAGAGGGAGACTGTGGCCTATGAGAGAGCACCCGGGGCCCAGGGCGGAGCGTTCCTCACTGTGGCTCTGCCAGGGACGAGTGGCTACGGGACCTGTGCCCCTTCCCACCTGTTGTTGGCCCCAAGTTTTGACCTCTAAACCCGGCATTCATTCACATCAGGAGTGGTTAAAATAGGTTTCACCTCATATACCTGCTCAGATAGCTCTGCTGGGGCTACCCAGAGCCCTGAGTTGAGAAGGTTCTGAGGTTCAGTCCAGGCTAAAAGGCAAGTAAGTTCAGGGGTCACTTAGTGGTGCCTGCCACAGGGCCAAGGGCGGGAGGTGAGGGCCAAGGTGTGCCAAGGCCTGGTAAGATGATTTGTGGGGGTGCTTTGGCCTATGGGCCTACAGCAATAGGGATGCCTCCGGCCTGGAGACAGGCCTGCAGGGTGGCCGGTGGCATCAAATACTCTTGCTGAGTTGGACTGGTGACTATGAGGTGCTAGTGTGGGCTGCCAGCTGGGAAGACCTCGATGGCCTGGCTGGGAGACTGCTCCTTCATGAGGCTGGGGTGGGGGTCACAGGGCAACTAGCCAAAAGCCCTGCTCTGCACCTGGACTCAGCAGTGGGCATGGTGCTTGGAGCAGAGGCTACACTCTGGCCTGGGTCTTGAATCAATAAGGCGGGGGCACTGGCTGGGCCTGGCCAACCGCCCTTACAGCTGCTGGTGCTGAGGTCTCCTCAGGACAGAGTGGAGCCCAGCACGCCCCCTTCCAAAATGCCAGGGACACTTTCTCACAGCCAGAGCAGTCGGATTGGGGTGGGTGCTTTGGCGCCCTGGGAGGGGGCGCCCCACCATGATTAGAGCCTCAGTTTCCTTTCTGGTAGGCAGGGATCATACCAGCCTCTGACTTTTCAGGCCAAACAGGCATAGCTGGGCCCTGCAGGAAGGCAATGGCTGAGGGGGTGAGTGGGGACCACATGCCCTGGTGCTCACCCCGATGAAGGGGAGCCTTTTTCTACTTTGCAGAGAGGTACCCTATGGGCTCGCTATGGCTTGGGGTTCCACGGCCTGCAGGACCATTGTCTTCTTCATTACAATTAGTCACGCTCTACCTGAGGCAGGTGGGCCCAGAAAAAGGGACTCATTCTCATGTGGCACCAGGAGGGCTGCATGAAGGAGAGGTTTGAACTGGGCCTTGCAGCTACAACAGCTGGCAACTCCATCCACAGTCGTGTCTGGCCAGCTGACTTCCCCCAGGGGTGCTGTGGCCCGCTCTGTGCTTCTGTCCTTCCCAGCACCCCTGTTTTCTTCCCTACGTCTACATTTTCGTTCCTGTTGACTCTTCTGTGCCATAAATGCAAATAAGAACACAGACACACCGACTTCAAGGCCTAGGACGCCAGTGGTTGGACCCTGCTGGGGGCAGGGAAGGTGGGCGAGCGGGTGGCCCTGTTCGCAGTGCCCGCCCTCTGGGATGAGCCAGGTGATGAGGCCTTTTCGGGGCCCTGGGCCTGCTGGGTGGCCAAGAAGGGGCGGAAGCCAGGAGGCAGGGCCCTCCTTGTCTAACTGACCAGAGATTCAGACATGGCCCAGGACTGGCTTTCTCACGTTGTTTTTCAATCATTGGGAACTTAGTTCCGAGGTTTTGCTGGGTGAAGTCCCAGGATATAAAATGAAGAAGGAGTGACTCAGAGCTTCCCACCCCACCCACCCCTTCTGGGCCCTAAAGCACTTCCACCAGACCTAGGGCTCCCTGGGCAGTGGCTGGAGAACAAGTGACCCACCAGATGGTGCCCAGACTTGTAACACTTTTCACAACTTTCCCCTCCACCCCTCAGCACCTCTCTCACCCCACCTCTGGCCACGCCACATGCTCCCTGTTCCCGCTCTGGTCCTCCCATACTTTGACACTTTTAGCTTTGTCACTCTGGGATACTCAGTATCCCTCCCTTCCTCCCTCTCTCCCTCTCATTCTTCTCTGAGAAAACTTCTAGTCATCCCTCAGGACCCAAGCTAGGATGCCCCCTCCTCTGAGAAGCTTACTTTGATCTCCCACCCCTCTTCCCACAAACGCAGGCAAAGTGGCCCCTTCTCGTGACCCTAAACTCCATCCTCCCCTTTGTCAAAGTGTTCCATCTACTTTTTCTGAAGTGTGCATTTTCCAGTTTGTTCCCACTCGGATGGGGCTCCTTCAGAGCCTGGAGTCTTTTCACCCCTGTGCTCACTGTGGTAGGCGCCCCACCAGGGACTGCTCGATGTGGGCCTGAGGCAGCCATTAGGGGCCTCAGCCAGCTGGACTCTGGCTGGGAGGTGGGTGTGTCTAGGGTCCAGCTCAGGGTGTCCCCTCATGGCTGCATAAAGTGGCTGAGCCTGACCCATCCCTAGTCTCTCCTTGAAGAGAGAGACCCAGAGAAGACAGGGCCTTGAGACCAGCCGCCTGAAGGTGCCTCGTGCCCTGTCCCAGGGTCCCTGGGCTTGGAACTCGGGGTTTACAGGCCACGGGCAGCGTGAAGCCCTCAGCTCCAGCCTGGGCCATGGTCCCCCACCCAACAGGAAATAGGCCTGTGTTCCAGGCCTCCAGAGCAAAGGGTCACTTCTTGGGCTGGGGTAACCACGGCAACATTGTTCCTGGAGCTCTGGACTGGAGAAGTGTCCTCATAAGCTCTGATTTTGTCCAGCTTGACCGTTTCAGGCTAGGGAAGGACTTGGGAGGGGTTCGAGCCCTGGCCAGATTTCCAGGGGTCCTGGTCGAGCTTGGATTTGCCGCTGACTTGCTGGGGATCTTCAGCAAACAACCTCCAAGTCTTCTACCTCACTTTTCTCAGCTTCAAAAGGAGGATGATTTCAATGCGAAGTTATTAAAACTGGGCTGTAGGAACCTTAGGGTTTCCACAGACATTAGAGTACCTTGACAAGCAAGATACCTGGAGAAACATTCTCTTACTGATTTTATGTGTCAGACATGTTAAAGCTCTGGGTGAGATTTTTGTCTTGAGAAAAAAAAAATTTATCACTGACTGAAAAAAATTATTCTGAAAACTGCTGGATATAATTTCTTTCTTTTCTTTTCTTTTCTTTTAATCCTCACCCCAGGGCATGCTTATTGATTTTAGAGAGTAAGGGGAAGGGAGGGAGAGACAGACAGAGAGAAACATTGATGTGAGGAGCATCTATCTCATCTCATATGCATCCCCACCAGGGATCGAACCCACAACCCAGGCGTGTACTCTGAGCAGGAATCGAACCCACGACTTTTCAGTTGACAGGGGTAGGATACTCCAAGCAACTGAGCCACACTGGCCGGGGCAGAAAACTGCTGGATATGATTTCCATGCATTTAGAAATCTAAACCGAAATTGTAGTAGGTTCTCAAAGATTAGGCCTGGGAGGATTCCAGGGAAGACCTGCTTCCTGTTTCCTGGCCCCTAAAATGCTGTCTTGATGACTGTCCTTATCTTTCCTAGGTGGCACCCGCCGAGGGCCAGCCGGCCTCACTGCGCGGTGCCTGCAGCAGGGCTCCGCCTCAGGTGGTAGGCAGCCAGGTGTGAGGTGGGAGTGCCAGGAAAGCCTCTTTCTTCCCTGTGACTTGTCTGCAGTGTCAGGGTTTCTCTCCCGTAAGACTAACTTCTTCAGATACATCATGTTCTTCAAACTTTTCTTTTAAACCTCTCTCTTCCTTCTCTAGTGGGTAGCAAGATGTTCAGCTGAGCTTCTTCCTGGCAGACGTTCTCAGACCCTTGGGAGGGTGGGGGCAGATTCTGGGAAGGTAAGATGGGGGGTGGGGAGTGGTGGGATGGCATCCAGAGGTCAGCTAGGGAACCCAAAGCCAGAGCATTGTCCCTTGGGGTCTGTGGCCTCTGGGAGTGATTGCTAACCCAGCTGTACGAGTTTCTATTTTCTGCTCAGACTCCTGGCATCCAGTCCAGGCCAGTAGCAGAGGGTTGTTTGAATTCTGAAACAGGAACTGGGTCAAGAAGATGGAGGGGCTGTCAGCCTCGGGCTGAGTGAGGACACAGCACTGCCAGCCTGTCCCACACCCCCGGCCACCCGGGGGCCGTCCTGCCAGCCACGGCGAGACACCTGGCCTCCTGCCCAGTTGAGGGCATGCGCCTCGGTCACCCTAATTGTCCTGGCCACCCAAGTCAAACAAATGAGATTTGAGCACTTTAAAATCTGATGTGGGTGCAGACCAAACCGTGAGAGTACTGGGATTGGAGACAGGCCAAAGGGGCTTTGAGCCTTCTCTGCGATGTCTTAATTTGCTTTTTGTTGCAAGAAAATGTATTGATGGATTACTTGGTTAATAATAAAATAATACATATTTTTTTTAAAGATCTGACTTGAAGAACTTACTGTAAAATATCAATTGTCTTCTAAGAGTCTCTAGACATGTTTCTTTTCAGAGATGGGGTGGGGGTGGCCTGGTTCACACAGTGCTGCTGACTTGCTGAATGGTTTGGTGTCAGATCTGGCTCCTTGGGCCTCCGTGGCCCCTCTGTACCACGAGGAGATGGGCCTGAAAGTCTCCCAGGTCCTTCTGGCCCTGACATCAGGAAACCAGAAGCTCACCGTGCAAGACAGCAAACAGCCCCTCTGTCCATGCTCCCCTGGGCCTTCTCGGGTGGTCCAGGCTCACTTCAGCTGTGGCGCTCTCTGAGGTGCAAGCCTGCAGAGGCCTGGCCTGTTGGCTGGGGAGTCGTCCCAGGGCCACGGGCTGGTGGCAAGTACCCCTGCGGCTCTTCGGGCAGAGGAGCTGAGCTGTTTTCCTGAGGACTGTGATGGATCTAGAAAGCCTCAGGTCCCCCAGCCTCGGGGCAGACAGAGTGAACTGACATTGCTGCGGGTTAGTTGTGTCTCTCTCTGAGTTTGGGATTTAATAGTCCTGACCTGCCTGTGTCACTGACAGAGATGGTCTGGTTAGGGACATTGCCCCTGTGACCCTGCGCCCCCCCACCCATCGCTATGACAACAGCTCAATAGGGTCCCAAGGGTCTAAGAATCCTGCTTCCACTGAGATCGAGGTTGGCTGAGGTCAGACAAAGAGGGATTAATAGAGCCCTGTTCTCATTAAGGCACAAAGCGCCATTATTATGAGTTGCAGCAGCCCTACCAGGAGATGCATCAGGCTTTCAAGGCCCTGAGAGCCCAGTACCCCACAGAGAGTGGCTCCAGCCTGAGCCTCAGAGTCACCCTGAGCCCACATCAGAGGCCGGGCAGCAAACGCAGAAAGAGCCTGAATGTCCGACAGACAGCTACGTGAAGCGCGGCACAAACAAGCACGTGAAGCCAAACAATAGCACGGACTGCAGCCATTCAAATGAGGTGCTGATCATTTCCATTAAAGTCCTCACAACACACAGAACCAGGTCACAAAAACTGTCGAGATGCCATTTTTGTAAAAAAAAAAAATCATACACATATGTACACACGAAAATACAGAAGAAAATATTTCAAAACACTAACAGTGGTTATCTTTGGAAAGTGTGATTGTGTGTAATTTCTTTTGGTTTACCTGTATTTTCTATAATAAGCATATATTTCTTTTATATTTCTAGAGACTTTTATTTTCTTAAAAATTGGGTGGTTACTCTTTCCCTCTGTAATCAAATTTCAGTTACCGAAACCCATGAGAAGGCCCTGTTTTAGAGAGTAGGGTTTTCTTTATAACTAATGTTTTATGAATTCAACAACAAATACTTGTAAAAGTTTGTTTTATCTTAGTCAACCAGAAAATCATTCTAAACAACAGTGCAGAGTCTCATGCCTTCTTACAACAGAATAGAAAGAAAAGAATTTCTGAAGGGCCCAAATTTACTAAATTAGATACAAGGCTGACCTTTACGGCTATTGGATGATAAGAAGTGTTTGTGATTCATTAAATACCTTCAGATTGCTTCATTGATTGAGTATTGAGGTTGAGTATTTGGAGTGTGAAGTTGACCCTCGGGGCAATGGGAGCTCCAGAAGAACTTTGAGAAGGGAGGGAAGTGCTCCCGCTGGTGTCTGTAGAAGATGGCTACTGCACCCTGTGTGGCAACCCTGCTGGCAGAGGGAGTCGGGGGCCTGGAAGCAGAAAGGGAAGGAAACGGTGCCGTGGAGAGACAGACTATCGGGGACATCCTGTGTCTGCTTGCTCCAGCTGATAACCCCAGACACATTCTCGCTTTAAGAGTAGCCGCCGAAGAAATTTATTTCTGGCCCCTGTGCCAGGGAAAGCGATGCCTCCTCTAAGCTGCATGTTTAGGTATGTTTATCTCACGGGCCTGTGAATCTTCTAAATAATTGCTTTTTTACTCTTTGTGTTGGCCACGAGGAAGCCCTGTGTGTGCGGTACTTCCACACACCGATTTTACCTGGGCTCCATCTCAGACACACACTTTGCTTTTACCCAGAATTCCTTATTTACGGTATCCCTTTTATTTTTTGAATTTCCATAAGTAGCATCAAATTATTTTTGGATTGAAGTGGAGTATAATAAAAGAATGCTTTAAAGAGCTCAGCTTGAAAAAGGAAAGAAAGAATCTCAATTGCTGTTTGGGTATGGGCATGTTCTCTATGTTAAATATTTCTCTACAAAACTGGGAAGTCTGTAATGCCAAAAGCATAAACTGCCAAAGAAATACTTAGGTAAGTTGGATTTCATAAAAATGTAAAACTTTTGTGCTTCCAAGGCCACTATCAAGAAAGTGAAAAGATTGTTCACGGAATGGGAGAAAATATCTGCAAATCATGTCTGATAAGGGACTTGCATCTAGAATATATAAGGACGTCTTACAACTCAATAATTAAAAGCTAAATAACCCAATTTAAAAAAAAGGGCAAAAGATTTAGGGAGACATTTCCCCAAAGAAGATATACAAATGACTAATAAGAACATGAAAAGATGCTTGGTATCATTAGTCTTCAGGGGAATGCAAATCAAAACCACAATGAGATAACCCTTCATATTCATGAGGGTGGCTATAATTGAAAAGACAGATATTCAAAGTGGAGGGGAAGAAATAGAGAAATCGAACCTGCTCCTACAGCCCTGCTGGGAATGTAAAACGAGGCATCTGCTTTGAAAAACAGCCTGGCAGATCCCCAAAAACTTGAACATAGAATTACCATTCGATCCAGCAGTTTTACTCATAGGTATATACTTAAGAGAAAGAAAAAAAAAAACCAGATGTCTACACAAAAATTTGTGCATGAATATTCACAACAACATTATTCAAAATAGCCAAAGGTAGAAAGCCCAAACGTCCACCAGTGAATGAATGGATAAGCAGAATGTGGTCTCGCTGTCCGACGGAATTTTTCAGCCGTAAAAAGGAATGAAGTACTCATACATGCTACATGATGAACCTTGAGAACATTGTACTGGGTGAAGGAAGCCAGTAACAAAAAGCCATATATTTTATTGTTCTATTTACATGAAGTGTCCAGAAAGGGCAAATTTGGAAAGGCAGAAAATGGATTGATGACTGCTTAGGGATAGACGGGGTGGGGGATGGAATGTGAGGGCTAAGGGGTGAAGGGTTTTCTAGGTAAAAGAATGTTCTTACACAGGCTGTGGAGGTGGCTGTGCAACTCTGTGGATATAATAAAAACCTTGGAATTTTGTACTTTAAATAGGTGAATTGTACACTATGTGAAAAAGCTGTTAAAAAAACCCCTGCAAAGCCTCAGGCTCTGCCCACTCACAGACTGAGTGTTCGCGGGAACCCAGGTCTGTGAGGCAGCACCGAGATGGGTTCCGACTCCAGCCCAGCTGCTTCCCAGCTCTGCACCACCCCCCAGACAAGTCGCTTCGTCTCCCGCAACGGGGACTGGGATACGTGATGTACAGTGGGCTTGCGCTCGGTCTAAGGGTGCCAGCACCCATAGGAATCAAGTTCGCTGCTCCCCAGAGGCCTCCACGGCCCCCGCCCTCTGAATGGGACAAAATCCCGAAATGAACGGGACTTGCAGATTCTCTTTACGGGAATTAACTACTGTTGGCCCTGTTGATGTTCAAATATTTAAATAACAATTCATCAGACCTACTGGTCTGAGAAACTCAGAGGAGGTGCTGGAAGGCAAGAGGGTAGCTGGGGCCACTCCTGCCATTTGTTTCCCAGGGAGCCTGGACCAGAGTGAGGCTGGGCCTTCTTGTCTCTGGGATGGTCTGAGAGGTGGCTGTCTGCCCCTCAGTGGTCATTTAACTGCTTGACCCCTGGCTGAAGAATCAACAGATCTTTAGTCAACACACTGCACCCTACCTCTCCCAGCCCCTGTATAAGCCACCCTACTTTTAAACAATCCACAGGGACGGACCTGGATCTGGAATTCTTAGTCAGAAGATCACGGAAAGTCAGTGGCAGGCTCCCTCGTGCCCAAGACCAGGAGACCGAGGCACAGAGACAGGCAGGCGGGGCCTCTGGGCCTCTGCAGCCCAGGTCTCTGCCGGCTCTAGAGTGTTTGACAGTGATTCCAGTGCACTGCACTTGGCTCACTGCTCACCTGTGCGCCCTTGCTTATCCCCACACAGCGAGGCAGGTAGGATTTCCCATTTTCACAGACAGGAACAGATTCACCCCAGGTCACTCAGGGAGAAGCAAGCTGGGATTCAAACCCAGCTGGTCCAGTGCCAAAGCCCACACTTTCTCCTGGAGGACCCCTCAAATGCTCCATCTTGGAAGTCAAGCAAGTCACAGAGGAGAGGGGTCTTCTCCACCCCTGCTCCCCAGGAGGGACTCAGCTCCAGACCCTGGATTTGCAGGACATTCTCAGGCCTCACCTGGCTGTGCTGCTTCCCTCCCGGTCTCCCTGGCCCCACTCCTTTCTCCCCGAAATTCTGGATTCTCTACAGCCCAGGCTCCTCAGGTCTGATCCTCTCTAAACTTGAGCTTGGGAGCTTCCGTTTCAACTTCCCTTCGAGAAAAGCAGAATTATGGATGTTCCCAGCTCTAAGCCTTGAGTATCTCTCTCAGGATGCCTCTTGTTGCCAAGGAAAATGAAACAGATGTCTTGGCAACTGCTTCAGATGTTTCCTGCCAAACCAGGGGAGAGCTTGTCTTCGGTTTAGATGCAGCCAAGAAAGACAAGTCCCAGCTCCCGTCGTTCCCAGGAAACAGGCACACACACCGACGGGCTCCTCAAAGCCTGGGCGGCCGCACTCCCAGCAGCCTCTCTCACCAGGATTTCAACAGCGGCCGCAGAAAGAGGCTGCCCCCTCCCTTCACTCAGCTCATGCCTTCCACCCTCCAGGGCCTCGGATGGCTGCAGGCTAAATGCAAGCAGAGGAAGTGGGCATTCGTCTTGTTCCTAATCTCAGGAGAAAGCTTTCAGTCCTTCCTCCCTTGACTCTTGCTGGCTCATCTCCCCACTCTTTCCGGGGTGCCTGGCTGCCGGCCCTTTCTCACCCTGCTGCCCAACGGGAAGCAACCCCCGCGCCCCCCGCCCCAGCTGCCACGTCCCCGGTCCCCACCTCTGTCCTAGGAATCCCAGCTGAGCTCCTCATCCTTTGCGGGGGTTTTGAGGGTCTTCCGGGATCTTAGTCATGAGGTGCCCACTAGGTAGGCAGTGTCTCCCCTGCCTGGCTCTTTGCCTCTGTCCTGAGCATAAAAGGGGGAGGGAGAAACCTCATAAATGCTGAGGTCTTGAACAGCAACTGGTTTGCAGGAGCCTGAGAGGTCAGGCTTGCTGAGAAGAGCTATGTCTGAGCCTGCTTGGCCACGAGGAAAACCAACCACCAGTCCTTGCTAGCCTGATTGGCAGGAGCCCAGAGAGGCCTGATGGCCATCCAAGAGACACAGGTGTTCCTGGGTACCTGGCTTCCTGGCAGGTGGAGCCGCTGACGTAGCATGGGAACCCTTACGGTGGGCGGGAACTTTCACCTCCTTCCCTCTTAGCTGGAGGGGAATCCTTAAGTGCCCACCTGGATGCCCGTGCCTCCGAGGCCAGGTACCTCTGTGAAGATAATGACCTGAGCCACAGAAAAGTGGGCTTAGAGCATAAATCCAGAGACAGAAGCCAGATGAGTGCAGGACCAGGACCTCCTTTGGCTGATGTGAGGTCATATCCTCATGGGAACCCTCCACACCCCTCTGAGACCAGGCCAGAGACCGCCAGGGACCTGTAGCCGAAACCGACACCAAATAAGTCCCAGGAGAATTGGACACAGCTTCATGACTGCGGGATACCTACGGTCTCCCCTCAGGAATGACGGGTCCAGGGAACCCAGGACAAACGAGAATACAGAATTCTGAGAAACATAATAACAAGGACATATATTCTACAAACCATATATATTTAAAAATACCCATTGGACATTTACAATCTCTGTAGAGATATTTTTAAAATACAGCAAGTACAAGTCCTACAGATTCCCAGCCTCAGACCATAATACCGTAAGACTGGAAATAAATTACAAAGGGACAGGAACAACAATAGTGCCCAAACCTTGGAAACAAAAACAAACACACCGACACCACCAGTACTTACAATGCTTGTTCAGTTTTAAACAGGAACTGAAAGCTACGCATTCAGACTTTGTAAAGATGAACGAACATGAGAACATACATGATAGAGTCTATGGGAGGTGTCCGGAAAGGAGAAATGGGTAATAAAGTTAAAATAGAAATTGGTTAATCAGATGAAAAAAAATAGTCAAACAGATCTTTAAAACCAAAAACTGGATCTTTGAAAAGACAAACAGAATAAATTTCTGATGAATACAACCAATTAAAAAAAAAAAGAGAGACCACCCGCCTAGACCATAGCCACAACTATGGAGGTAATCGTTTTAAAGTTGGAAGAGAACACAGAAAACAGTGCCTTCGGTGCAGATGGGAGGTGATGGAGCACCCCCTGCGAATCCCCCGGTGTGTAGTCATGCAGCACAGGCACTTTCGTGAGGCCGTGGGACAACACAAAACCTCCCCCTCTCTGTCCAGGGCCTGTGCCGGATGAGACTGTCCCAGGAGAGGCCAGGCCCTGGCCCACACCGGGACCCTGACCTGCCCCTCCATGGGGCCTTGGGAGGGGTCTTGGCTCCCCACCCCAGGGAGCAGCACTTCCTGCATCCCAGCAGGCAGAGTTCCGTGCACTTTCCGACCCTCAGGGAGAGCTGGCGGAAACCATCCACAGGACTGAGACTTCAAAGCCCACTCCTGGGGTCCACATGGACACCTGATCTCTTGCCGGGAAGGCTCATTCTCTTGAGGGCCGTTGAAGCCCAAGCCTCTGCAGCTTGGTGAGGGCTTGGGAGCGCCCTGGGTGTGTTTTCCTGAGACCAAGGCCCCTCAGCTTATTCCAGAAGGGGAGAGAGGAGGGAAGGCCAGCTGTGCCAGCCTGCATGGTTGCCCAGGGCGTCTCGCCCACTTCTGAAAGGCGCTGGGCCACTTTTTGATAAGTCCTCTCTAGCTGCCTGTCAGGACAACATGGGGCTACTACAGGACGGACAAAGGAAAGATGGGAATCGAACAGAGGAGGAAAGATGACCTTTCCATGAAGCAAGGCCAGTCAGTGCCTGGGGCTTCCCGACCCACCGGGCATTTTGACCCCTCATTTCCCCAGAGGACTCTGGGCAGGTCCTCTTCATAGGGTGCTCCTCACCCCATGGCTTTTACCCATGTCTCGCCCATCTGTTGGACCAGAAACCCCTTCCACCCTCAGCTGGAGCCCAAGGCACCCCGGAGGCTGTGTGGGACTTACTGAAGGTGGGCGCAGCCTGAGGAGGCACGGCTGACCCCTCAAAGTGGTGAGTGGCTTCAGGACTAAGGGCCTCCTCCATTATCAACGGCCTCCACCAAAGAGCGCATTTGTGAAAATAGATGGACCTACGAGACACACCCTCACCCAGAGTCCACAGTCCGCTCAGGTTCTCACTCGGTGGTGTGCGTTCTGTGGGATTGCACAGATGTATTATGACACTGTGGTATCACACTCAGTATTTCACTGCCTTAGACACCCTCCAGGCCTCACCGGCTCATCTCTCCATCCCCCCCAGTCCCTGGCAGGCAGTGATCTTTTTACTGTCTCTGTAGATTTGTCAGAATGTCATTTACTTGAAATCATACGTATGTAGCCTTTTCAGATGGGCTTCTTTCACTTAGGGATATGCATCTCAAGTTCCTGCATGTCTTTTCATGGCTCGACATCTCATTTCTTTCTGGCACCGAACAACAGTCCATTGTCTGATGGACCACCGTTTACGTATCCACTCAGTTCCTGAAGGACAATGTGATTGCTTCCAAGTTTTGAGAATTGTGAATAGAGCTGCTACAAAAATCCACATGCAGGCTTTCCTGTGAACGTAAGCGTTAACTCATTTGAGTAATTTCCCGAAAGGGCACAGCGCCGGGACCTATGGTAAGGTGCTGCGCAGTCTTGTACCATGGTTCCCTTTTCAGCATCCTTACCGAGGTATACTTTGTGTACAGCAGACCTTCCCCAAGTTACACGTACAGTTCAGTGAGTTTTGTTTATAGTCATGCTCACATTTTAGAATATTTCTGTCACCTCAGAAAGTTTCCTCCTGTCCCCTTGCTGTCAATGTCTCCGTCCCCAGCCCCAGCCCCAGCCCCTGGCAACTACTGATCTGTTTTCTGTCTCTATCATTTCATCATTTCTAGAAATTTCATATCAATGGAATCATACAGTACAGAGCTTTGGGAGGTCTGGCTTCTATTACTTAGACGGTTTTTGAGATATACCTTTGTCATTATAGCTCTCGGTATTTTCCTTTCATTGCCAGGTAGGAATGAACTATATGGATGTACCTATTTATCTGCTGACCACTGATGGAGATTTGGGTGCTTTCCTTTGGTTGTGGGCTGGGGCTGTTACGAATAACGTTGCTATGAGCATTTGCATATACGTAAATCTTTGTGAGGGAGGTTTCTTTTCAAAGGAGAATGCAGGAGCGCAACCCCCCTAACCCCAGTCTGGCCCAGAGCAAACAGGGAGATGATGAGGAAGCTGGGGGAGGCCCAAGGTACAAAGAAGAAGTGGCACCAGAGCCAAGGCCCCTCCACACCGCCCTCCAGCAAGGCCACCAGGCTGTCAGAACTGCCAGAACCCTTTCTCCACTTGACCTTCCCTTCTCAGCTCCGCCCAGCCAGTCACTGAACAAAAGGTCAGGGGCCAAGAGAGACAAGCATGTGTTTATTTGTTCGTCTCCATGTCTCTTCGGGGCTGGGAAAGCTGTGCTCCATGTGGAGTGTGGGGTGTGCTGGTCTGGGCTCCCAGCTGCCCCCAGCCCCACCGTTGTTATTGCTGGTCCTCATCAGAACCCCATCTTTTCCAGAGGCTAGTTTCCAGTATGTCCCATCTACCCTCCCTCCTGTAGACCTCTGTGGTCCATCCAGATGCAGGCCCTGGGTCACATCCTAGAGTCCCCAGACACCAGGCAGTACAGCTGACGTCTTGTCTGCCTGTTTCGAGCAGCAGCAAGAGCCAGGGCCACTTTGTGGATCTTACCTGGTTTCCCACGTGAGGTCTCCTGTGATCCCCGCCCCACGGGGGCAGCTGTGTTCCCTCACTCAGCAGATGAACAGGGGCGGCTCAGACAGGCCAAGTGGTCGGCGGGCAGTGGCATAACCTCTCCTCTCACCCCCTCCCCCTCCCCACAGCAAGCACCACTGGCTTCTCTTGCAATCCAAAGGCCTGGTTCTCACTCTCAGCTGAAGAGCAGGAGCGCTTGAACCCTGAAATTCCTTACAGCACAAAAAACAACGGAGTGACGACTCAACAGAATTTGAATTATTCACAAATAATGAAGCAGGTACCATTTTTATCCCCATTTTATAGGTGAGGAGACTGAGGCACAGAGAGAGTACCTGACCGAGGTCCACACAGCTCAGGGGCCAGAGAGCCAGCAGCTGGCCCACACCTCTAGCCACTGCACTCTGTTGCCCCTGGAGTTTTCTGTTTGTTTCTTTGGTCATTCATTGTAATAATTTTATTGAGGTATAATTTAATGGCCTAATTTAAAGTGTACCTGTTTTAAGTGTACAAATCAATGGCTTCAGTAAATTTACAGAGCTGTGCAAACATCACCACAGGCCAATTTTAGACATTCCCCCCTCCACCAGAAAAGATCATTTGTGTCCACTTGCAATCTCTGTTTGGGTCTCCAGCCCGAGGCAGCCACCGACCTACGTTCTGACTGCAGATCTGCCTCTTCTGAAAATGTCATGTAAACAGAGTCATACAATAAGCGGCCCTTTGAGTCAGACTTTGTCAGGCAGTGCGGGGTTTCTGAGGCTGACCCACGTGGCAGCGTGTGACTCATCCTTTCTGATCGCTGCACACCGCCCCACGGTGTGGCCACCCCACATCTGGTCTATGCCTTCGCCAGCGGATGGACATTTGGGCATCCCCACTTTGTGGCCTGATGAGTGAGGCTGCTGTGAGCATTCGTGTGCAAGTCCTGATGTGCATGTTTCTCTTTTTCTTTGGGCAGGTTGTGAGGAGTGGAATTGCTGGGTCCTCTGGTAAGTTTATGCTCAGCTTTTAAAAAAACTGCCAAACTTTTTTCCCCAAGGTGCTGCAGCATGTTCCATTCCCATGACCGTGGGCCTTACAGTCTCTGAGGCCAGGGTCCCTCTCCCAAGGCCACTCACACAACCAGACAGAGCCTGCTTGCAGGCCGAGACCGTCCGGGCAGTACAAGGAGGCCCCCAGGTGGCCCTGGGCTGAGCTCAGCCTCTCTGCGCTCCTGATGGTCTGAGAAACATGTGGACAAACAAGCAAGCCAAATATAGCCAGAGACGCTGAAATTAGGAACAAACTGACAGTGAGCAGAGGGGAGGGGGGAGGGGATAATGGAGGAAAAGAGGGAAGGGTTCTTGGGAACAACTATAAAGGACACACAAACAAAACCAAAGGCAGTAGGATCGAGGGTGGAGAGTGGGGATTAGCTGGGGTGGGGGTGGTGGGGGAGAAATAAAGACAACTGTCCTTGAACAACAATTTTAAAAAATCCTGAAAAAAGGAAGGACTATGTGGACAGGATGTCAGTGGTTCTGCTTTCTAATCTAAAACAAATCGCCCTCAGGGACTGAGCACTTCTTAGGGGGAATCAGCAAGGTGGCCATTCAACCAAAATGAAGAACAGAAACGCACTCGGATGAGTCACAGCACGCGGAGCGAAGAGAGAAAGCAGAGGGAGACACCCGCAGGTGCCCGGGGAGCCGGCCAGCAGCTCTTACACTGTCCGTGGAGAGGATGAGGGCTGACACTGCGAGGGCAGCCCCCAGACCAGCAGCCTAGGGGAGCCGTCGGGCGCTCCCGTGGCTCCAAGTGGGGGGCACTGCGACCCTGCCAGGGAAGGAAGAAAGCCTCCATCAGCCAGGATGGCTCTGAGTGCTGCTGACCCTCCAGGTAGTAAGATTTGAAGTTTCACTATTTAATGAAGAGATGCAACTTTTTTGAGTCTACATTTCTGGCGGCAGCTGCAAGCGACGGAACTCTAACCCAGCACACCGTGAGTGTCCAGCAAAGGCCCTTTCCTCCCAGCTCTCCCCCGACACGTCCTTTCCGCAGAAAGGGTACGGAGAGCACAGAGCACCGATGAAATGCTCACGGAGCCCACGGGATGGCCCAGAGGCCACGGCTTGGACACTACCTTCCTCAGCGTACTCCTCCTGAAAGCCAGTCACCCAGGACAGGGAGTAATTAGACCCACCGGGCCTGCCATTGCTCAGGGGAAGGGGGATATAGTGGCCCAGGGGTGATCAGGCCACATTGTGGCCACATGGGGAAGGTCCGGGGAACCGCAAGTCACCCACGAGTACGTCTGCTCCCACCATCAGCCACGAGTGATGTGCAAAGGTTGCTATTGTCGGCGGCGCTGAGGTGATTCCAGGATCCAAAATCTCATAAGATGACAAGGCTACAAGATCTCCTGGTAGCAGGTAGCTCCCAAAAAGGCCCTGAAGCAAATACAGGAGACAAGCAAGTCATTGCTTCTGCTCTCAAGTAACTCAGCCTCCTGGAAGGTACCAGACCCTAAGTGACTGAATTGGTTTGAACAATGTCCCTCTAAATTCAGATCCATCCGGGATATGTGAATGGGACCTTATTTGGAAATAGGATCTTGCAGATGTAAAATGAGGTCATACTAGGTTCAGGTGGGCCCTAATCCAATGACTGGTGTCCTTACAAGTAGAGGGAAATGTGGACACAGACAGAGAGAGGACACAGAAGACCATGTGACGGCGGAGACACACAAGGAGAAGCTGAGGACAGAGGCAGGCTGACGGGATGTGGCTACAAGCAAGGGACTCCAGGGATTGCCAGCAGCCACCAGAAGCTGGAAGAAGCAAGGAAGGACTATCTAAGAGACAGGGTGGCCCTGTTAACACCTTGTTTTCAGAGTTCCGGCCTCCAGAACTGGAAGGGAATAAATTCTGTGGGGTAATGCCCCCCAGTTTGTAGTACCTCATTATGGCTGCCCTTGGAAATGACCACAGTGACCAACATGCTGGGCTCAGGTTGCATGCCACACACTGTATGTGCTGGTGGGCGTCAGGGGAGAAAGCACAGAGGGCTACATGGAGGAGGAGGTGCTGCTGTTAGTTGTGTCTGCCGTTTGGGCAGGGGTCCAAAGAACAGAACTGAAACTAGGGCCTCAGCCTGGCTCCTGGTAGATCCGGCTTTAATGGCTCTTGCTTTTTCATCTTTGCATCCTTCATTGTGCTTAGAACGAGTACTGCACCCAGTGGGAGGTCAGTAATTGTTCCCTGGCGGCGCTGGCCTGATTCTCTCCCTCAGAGCCCCAGAGCGGTGCCTGCTAGAGTCCTCGATCCCTCTGCTGTGCACTGTATTGTTCACGAACTTGTCTTGCTCCTCACAGCTTGTGTTCACTTACTCATCAACCTGTGACTGATGCCCAGGATGATGGGGAGCTTTTAGGCCGGAAGGGCCAGTCTGCATTTTCCCTGCTTTCCTGTGCCTCACCCACCCAGCTCCCCACGTTCAACATATAGTGCCTGCACCCAGTAGGTCCACTAAATGCTTCATGTTTCGGGATGAGCGCTGCATGTCAGATGACCTGGTTGGCCAGCTGGGTAGGCGGGCGCTAACTCGGCTTTACTGAAAAGGCAGTTTAGAGGCTGATGCTGCTCACTGAGTTGGCACAGGAGCCTGCACACCGCCGGAAGGTGTCAGCAGGGGTCCCGCTCGCGGAGGCCATGTGCTGAGGCCACCCGCTCCAGGAGCTATGGCTCTACCCTGAGCTCAGTCTCAGCAATGAAATGCTCTCATAGGTGGCCAGAGCCACAGAGAGCAAGGGCCAGAGGCCAGCCGTGAGGAGAGGGACCAGCGTTTGCACGCCAGGATGGGTTCAACATGTTGCATACCTGCATCCCCCTCGCTGTGCTGTACCTCGTGTGACACCTGGAAGTCAGTGGCCAGTGCCCGGGCTGGAGGAAGCTCGGCTTGGCTGAAGTTGGAAGTGCCTTCTGACCACCCACCCACCCACCAGTGTGCCACTTCCCATGAGTGTCCAGCATGTTCCGGGCAGGGGTCCCTCTGTGATGAACTAGTGTGACCACCTCACAGAAACTCCTTCAGGCACAACTAGGGTGTCAGTTCCCTGGGCCCTTCACAGGAGCCCAAGGAAGTCTCTTTACTCGGCACTGAAGGGCGAGGGGACATCACACAGCTGAGCTGGACTGGAACCTAGATCCCCCCATGCCCACAGAGCCTGATGGCTGATTGGACCCTCGTCAGCTACCCAGCTATGAGGCCTCAGGGTGCCAAACAGAAGCTGGTTTGGAGCAATCGGAGTTTGCCCTGAATGGCACCATCCAAGACTGGACACCAAGTGGTCAGCCACTCAAAGGCACCCAGTGTTGACCACAAAGACCCAGCAGCCATGGCAGGTGGTGCCTGCCATCTAGCCAGGGCCACCAACCAGGGGACAGTAGCTCTGTTGCCCTTTTCCCTACCAGGATATGCTCGGCTGGACAGTTGGTGAGCTACAGAACTGACCATGACTTTCCACACCAGGTTTCCCTGGAGACTGCAGGGGTGGGGATAAACCAAAGCCTGACACCGGGTCACAAATTGCCGCACAGGGTGGACCGACACAGTGCCAAAGGGACAGCGCAACCCTGAGGCCACAAGCCCCCGAGAGTGGCTGGACTTCTGTCTTGTCGGTGTCCAGAGAGAGGGCAGCCCCAGCACACCTGGAGGTGACCTGGGTTCCAGATGCCTTGCACTGATGGTGACAGGACAGCCGGGCACAGAAGGGTGGGTGCTGGCCAGGACAGGCGCAATGGGACTTTCCGGGAGGACTGGCTGGAGCTCCCGGCTTCCTGGGGGGAACAGTGCTGGCAGGGAATGGGATCCGTCACCGACAGCATATTTCGTCCACGAGGCTTGCCCCGGCTCCAACACAAACACTGTCCCCAGTAAAACCTGTTTTCCTGCTGCGGTGGACTCTCAGCTCTGGCTCCTGTGCTGAGTGGTCCTTCTCAGAAAGACCCAGCTGCTTGTCCTCAGGAGCCAAACCCCAGCTGGAGCTTAGCCACAAGATGCAGAGCCAAGGGGTCAGGGAGGCCAGGGCCGGCTCAGACTGCCCTGCGCACAGCCGCCCTGCCTCCAGGGGTGCTGGCTTACCTGGTGGCCCTGGGCACAAAGCAGTGCCTCAGAGCGCAGGCAGGAGTGTGGAAGCCAGGAGAGGGGTATGGATGACAGGTGTGTGTACGGACGGACAGCGCATCAAAGGACCTCCTAGACCAGTCTCCGCTCTGAGGAGACGGGAGGGTGGACTAGTGAAGGAAGGGTCCCCGTCCCAGACAGGTCCTGGCTGAGCAGTTATCGACCCCCTGACCCCTGCTGGGCCTGGGGCCCGGGCCTCAGTTTACACGGTGGGGTCCTCCCCTTGCCCTCACCCCACCCTACCGAGCAGCAGTCGGGAGACCCTGGGTCCTGCAAGGACTCGGACCTCACTGTTGCAAAGACAGCCCCCCACCACCCTAGTGCAGAAGGGAGCCCCACCAACAATGCTGGAACGAGTCGCTGACAGACTTTATTGCATGACTGGGTGCCACAGATTCGCCAGCAGGTCACAGAGCCGCAGTGGTAACCAGCTGCAGTTTGAGCATCGGCACCTGAGGAGCGTACACGTGGCTGAGGTGACCAGAGAGCACCAGGCCACTGAGGAGGCCAGGCATCCGTGGATAAACTCACACCAGAGTGGCAGCCTCCTGGGCACCGGGCACCTGTTGGCTGCGCCCTCTGCTCCCACGTCACGCGTTGGTGGGAGGGGGCGTTATGGGAAGGGCAAGAGCTGGCAGGGGTACAGCGTTGAGAACAGGGCAGGAAAGAGCCCAGGCAGAGCTGGCCCATCACCCATCACTCGACCCTTCCTGCAGTCAGCAAGCCGGTGGGCAGGGCTGGGTGGGGCGTGGAGGCCTGGCAGTGAACGGGAGTGGCACCTGCTAGTAGCCGGGGATGAGATTGTCCTAGAGCCAGCTCATGGCCCTGAGAGATGGGGCCCTGGGAGCCAGGGTAAGGCAGAGAAGGGGAGAAATCAGCTCCCAGGCCCCAGAACTGCCTGTTCCCTCTCACTGTGGCAAAGGTGGAGGGTTAGGGATGGCCTTTTCTGGACTGGGCAGCTGACAAGGGTGAGCAAGACACAAGACAGACCAGATGGAGCACCCTTACTCCCTACAGGTCCTGGCACAGGGTAGGGACAGAGCACTAGGGGCTCTGATGGCAGCAAGCACCCGGCCCGGGCCAGAGGGCCTCCCTCAGGGGTGGCTGTTGGCCTCGATTAGGAAAGAGCTGAGGTCCTCACCTGAAACCCCCTTCCAATGCCTCTGTCAGGCAAGCCAAGGGACAAGAGTGGTTGCATTTCATAAAAAACTTGTGTTTCAGTAAAAACTAGGTCTGAATATGAAGAATATACCATAAAAAGGCATTCTCTGGTCCATTAAACATCACTCATTCACTGAGAATTTCCTGAGCACCACACCAGGCCCAGGCCCGCAGGCTGGGCGTGGGGGCCTGGGAGAAGTCTAAGGCACTGGTCCTCCCTTGGGACAAGGCTCCTTCTTCCTGGGAAAGGCCCGTAAGCAAGTCCAGACCTGGAGGGCAGGAAAGGCCTGGTGGCATCTGCCACCAGACAGACTAGGCCTCGAAGCAGCAGCCGGAGAGCACCCTGTCTAAGTCTGCTCTGAGCATGGGGGACATGCCAGGCCGGGCCGAGCTCTGTAGGATGCAGTGATCACTCTGCTTAGCGCAGCACTGGCTTTACGGCCAGATGCCCAAGGGGGCCGGCCACAGTCTGTCTGCCCAGGTCTTCCCTGGAAAGGAAGAGAGGAAGCTGGGCTTGCTAGGCCACCCACAGTCCAGAGGTGCAGGGCTGGGCCTGATGTCTCTAAGTTGGACACAAGGGAAATCACCCTGCTTAGCACCTGGTAACCAGAGGTGACTCAGGAACACCCCACTCAGCCAGGCTCCCCCAGGTACCCACTCTGCATCCCTCTCCTGGGGGACTCCCCAAAGCTTATAGGCCCAGGAGTCATGCTGCCCAGAGACTCTGCCCACGCCCCCCCCGGGGGGGCGGGGGCAGACCCTCCCTCCTGGGCGGAGCCAGTGGGTACGAGTGGGCACAGACTTTCCCTGCCCTGAGTGAAGCCTCCTTGGCTTCCCTTGTCTCAGTCCATCCTGGGGGCCGGGCTCCTGGTTAGCAAGGTGTCCCCACATGCCCCCCGCAACATGCACACGACTGAGACAATTGGGCTCAATTCCTACTGTGACCTTCTCTCTGTACCCTGCAGGGTTCCATGACCCCACAGGCCAGAGGAAAAGGAACAACATAGTAGAGGGGTCCTGTACCCCAGGGCTTCCACCCTCACTCCCCTGGGAGGAAAGGGCCTGGCCTGCAAGGCACAGCCCACCTCACCCCAGGGGAGGGGCTGCTGGCCCAGGCAAGCACAGGGGAGGGAGGGTCAGAAGAGGCTGGGGGCAGCCTGGCCAGGCGTGTCGTGGTCCCGGATGTACTGCAAGATGTCCATCTCATCCATGGCTTGGATCTGCTGCTGCTGCTTCTGCTGCCTGGCCACGGCCTGAGGTGGGCCCACTCTGGGGGGGACAGCTGGCTTTCTGGGTAGCACTGGCTTAGCTGCCACTGGCGGCTTGCACTTCGGCTGGGGCTTGGTCTCAGCCCCCAGGTTCAGAATCTGGTCCAAGTCCTCCTCGACTCTAGGGAACCAGGGGGAGACACCCTGAGCATGGCCCCCTGCAAAGGAGCAAGCTGCAGCAAGCAGAGCGCCCACCGTCAGGGCCCGTCCTGCATCCCCCTTGGGCAGAAGTTGGTCTAGGTGACAGCTCAGCTTCCGAAGCTGGATGTCCCGGTTCGGACGCAGGCACTGCCGTGCACTGACTGACTGCCATCTCAGGCAGGTCTGCTTGCCCACAGCACAGCTCTGTGGGCCGCACGGGCACTAGACAGAGCCCGCCAAGGGCTGAAGCCGGGCTCAGCCAGGACCCACCAAGACTCTACCTTGGCCCTGGACCTTAATGGCCCACCAAAGCGGGGTGGGGGACAAAACTAAAGGCCACAGTGATGTAACGGTCACACAGGACCCATCCCAGGTACCGAGCGGCAGTTAGGAAAGGAGGCTGCAGCCGGACTCTACCCTCTTTGCCCAAGGGAGCTCCTGCTGCAGCTCCCTGGGGAGGGCCTCCATTCCTGGATTCCTGGAGACCAGGCACACAACAGAAGACCCATTCAATCCATCCCTCCACCCACCCTCCCATTAACAGCTGTCTTGGGTTCAAGGCCATCCCAGGAGGTGTTACCCCAGGATACGCTGAGCTGGCTCCCTCCATGTGGCAGCCCTTCCTTGGGCAACCCTGGGGCAGGTGCCGGCTCCTGCACCCCCCAGTGGAGTCTGGGCACCCAGGAAAAACTCAGAGGGACTGAATTATCACCCTCCCACAGGGGCCCTTGGGGAAGCAGAGCAGCAGCTGAAAGCCTGCGTCAATTCAGGATGTACAGTGCTTGGCAAAGCACTGAGTCTGGGAACTAATGGAATCTGGGTTTGCCCTGAGGTGGGTGGGGCAGTCTCACTTTGGGTATAGGTGGCTGCACAGGTCCCCCCTTCCAAGTGCTCGATTTCCACCTGGGGTCTCGAGTCACGGCTAGAACAGGTCCCACTAACGCAGTGAAATGCTGTGTGGCGCTCCCCCCCTCAAGCCACGCGTGCGCGCAGAGTCCTGCGGACCACCCGCTGTTGCCCCAGCTGCCTGGCCACGGATACCCTCTGATGGTAACGCCTCTGCACGCCCCGACGAGGACGTTCTGCCCAACACAGGTCTGCGAGTGCCGGTGTTGTGGGTTCAGCACCCACGATGCCAGGATGGTCCTGCTGGAACTAACTCTCCCGCCCTCGCCGGGTCAAGCTGAGTTCCGGAGACGGCAGAGGCTCCCTGGGTGGGACGTGCCCTGTCGGGCCCTGCCACCCCTGGAGCTGACCCTGTACTCCACTACCCTGTGCCTCAGTTTCTCCCTAAACATGTAACAGCAATCCCAGCTTCTCCCAGCCTGCCAGAGTATCAGGGGTGAAGACACAGGAGAGGAGTGAGCCAGGGGCCATGGGGAGATGTAAAGACAAGCCATCCTGTGACTCAGGCCTGGTGGGCACTTAGAGAACTGTATGACAGCCTGCAGCTGCTAACGAGGGCACAAATGACAGCCTCTCGGGGGCACAGCCTTCTGTGCCACATAATTGTTCCTGTAAATCGCCAAGCATGGTCTGCTTTCTGGGGGGCACAGAAGATGCAATGGAGGGACACACTGGGCTAAGCACTCTCAGAGCACAGCCGCAGGGGCCCCCGAAGCTGCTGCCCCGGCTGGGAGGCTGCTCTCCCAGCTTCTCCTCCTCCGAGAGCTTAGAGGCTCCTGGACGCTGTGGGAGGACAGGACGCAGGCAGGCGGCCCTGGCTCCCAGTGCACTTGGGAGCTAAAGCTTTGGGCCACTTGCCTCTTCCACACTCCGTTTCCCATAAAGCGGAGGTAATGGCACCCCCCCCAAGGGGCTGTTGTGAGGATTCGGTAAGGAAGGTCACATGTCAAGAGCCTAGCAGGCTGCGGGACCACGGCGAGCACTCCGTTAAGCAGTAGCTATCCGCTCTGCATGCAGTCTGCCCACCACCCTCCGCATGACAGACTGGCCTCACTCTCCCCTCTGTACGACCTACTGACGGGACCCTGCTGGGGATGGCCACTGTCCGGCACACGTGCACATGGCTCCCTCCAGGGGAGGTATATGTGGCTAGGGTCAACCTACTGGTTCCCAAAACTGTTTATGCCAGTTATACTTGCTCTTGCAATTAGGTAACTTAATTACTATTCATGTAAACTACTAAAATATGAGTGTGAAAGGAAAATAAAAAGACGTAGGCACAAAGCTCTCTTTCTGGAAACAGCTGGGCTGCTGGACCCCGCCTTCCCTCACTGGGTCCCCATCACTGTTGGCCTCGGGTCCCGCCTTCCTGGGGGCCGGACCCCTCTCCCCAGAGACCAAGGCCAGTGAAGTGCTCCCATGTTGGGACAGGTCTGTGGCTCTGTCCAGGCCACTCTCATTGCTTGGCGAAGCAGCGCTGGGGACAGGTGGTACCTGAATAGATCCTCGGGGGCCTCTCTGTGGCCTGGGCGGGTGGCGGGTCCTCCACTCTCACAGGCTGATGGCAGCAGTAACGGGTCACCCAGGGCAATGGCCCCGCCGAGGTCAGGGTCGTCAAACAACTTCAGGGCTGTGGAGAGGACAGCAGCAGCCTGGTCAGAGGAAGTCCTGGGCTGTCGTCAGTGGCCTTGGGGGCGCAGTGTGGAGATGGCTTGGCCCAGCCAGGTGAGAGCAACCAGGGGGCAAGGCAGAACACAGACCCCAGTGAATGGGGACAGGTGAGTGTAAGAGACAGGTGCTCATAATGGCCAGCACACCTGTCTGTCCAGCCCCACTCCACCACTCCTGCTATATGGGGCCAGTCAGCTGATGGCACCCCTCAGGTCAAGGCCAGGTGGCCTTCCCAGTGCTTTTAGGAGGAAAAATCCTCGTTAGCTCCCGGACCTGGCCTAGCTGGACCTCTTAGCTCAGCCCCTGCGGCTGCACCCCACATTCCCACAAATCCTTACTGAGCACCAACCGCTGGCCAAGGGCTGCTGCCTGCAGGGACACAGTGCTAGGTGGACACTATCCTCACCATAGCCCCTGCCCTCCAGGAGCCTGGTGTGCCTCCCCTCCTCCCTGTCTCTGCTGCCCTCAGGAAAGGGGACGGCAGTGTCTTCAGCCAGAATAACCTCCCTTTGCAGTACCCAGGCAAACTGCGCTGGCCTTTCAGGGTCCAGCTGGAGCAGAGCCCGTACCCAACATCCCCCTTCCCCAGGAAGCCTCCCCTGCTGTCCCTCGTAGACACTGACGTCCTGCTGAGAGCCAGGCCTCCTGTAGTTGCTGGGACATGCCCGGTACAGAGCCCCGCCCTCAGTGGGTAGCCACCAAGCACTGGCTGAATTAATGGGCGACATCAATTCCCGGCCCTAGAAGAGGACCCAGGTGGGTGAGGGAAGGTCAGGCTCAGGGACACGTGTAGGAGTCCTAAGGACGCCTTTTCCATCTCTGCCCAGAACCCTCCTGGGGGGTCTCCGTGGGTGGCAAAGCCTCTTGTCACTGTCCTGACCCCAGAGTTGCAGAATGAACACCTGGAGCAGTCTGTCCACTCTCCCCTGTGCCCACGTCGGCCATGCCAGGCCCGGCCCACATTTCTCAAAGCAACAGAGCAGCTACTGTCCCCTCCCCAGGGACGACCAGAACACACACACGGCCTCGGGCTGTGAGAGCCGAGGTGCGAGGAGGTCTGCCCAGCAGGATGTCTCCACGAGCAGAACCTGCGTCACGTCGAGACGGGACGAGGCCCAGGCTGCGCACATGTGGCAGGTCCAGAGCCACTCAGAGGACACCCAGGGGACACTGAGAGTGATGCAAACACCGGGGCTCCACTTACGGCTCCTGGGGGGTGAGCCTTCTGCGGGGCCCTGGGGGGAGAGCTTCCTGCTTGGGCGGAAGAGCCCCTCGTCAGGGTCCGCCTCTTCGTCAAAGATGGTGAGCCGGGGTGGGGGTCTGGGTCTGGGCTTCATGGCCGCTTCCGGGCATTTCTTGGGCTTCTTGGAGCTGGAGAATCACACAGAAAACTCCAGGTTAAGACATCTCAGAATAGCCCCACCACTGGGCCCAGGTGGCCTGGTCCAACCCACACAGGTGCCAGGTGGGCCTGAGCTTGTGTCCCAAAGGAGCTTAACAAGGACCTGACATCGGAGGTGGCAAGACCCTGCTCTGGGAGGCAGCCAAGCCCTGTGCCCGGGGAACTGCCACTGTTGGGATGTGCAGGAAGAGGGGCAGGTGTCTGGGCTATGTGGCCAGCTGCCAGATGACCCCAGACCTGAAGGGCCACTCAGGTCCCAGGCCTGACTGTGCAGTCACAGGCCAGAGGACTGGGTCTCCTTCCAGAGGCTGCAAGGGCCACCCAACCTCAGTGGTAGAACCTTCATCAACCTAGTCAAAACTTCCGTCCCTCCGGGCAAACCCCACCTCCTTCAGGAAGCCCCTCAGCTACTTCGACCCCAGAAGGCTCTGTCACCCCTAAGGTGGCTGAGGTCCTGCTCTGGGTCAGACGCAGCTGCGGGAACCCAGGAGGGGGCCCAAGAGAAGCCTCTGGGCCATGAGGGTGCTCTTGTCCGGGCCCGGGTGGTAGTTACTCAGGGCTCACGGCACGTTCATGGGCAGAACGTGCAGATCTGCTCACGTCACTGTGAGTTACGCCACCAGCACATAAACACAAAATCCTGGGTTTAGTTTAACAGGGTGACCCGATCCCTGCTGTCGATGCCCAAATGAGCCATTTGAAGGTTTCTGCAAATTGAGAATAAGCCTTTTACTGGAAACAGGATTTCTGGTTCAATGGCCTGCCTGGCAGGCAATTCCATTGGACGGAGGTCACCGTCTGGGCTCATGCTTGCAAAACGATGTGGCTAACCTGTGCCAAGCAGCCGGCTCTGCCCCCGAACAATGGTGCAGATTAACCAGCAGCAGATAAAAATAGCAGCAGGATGGGTGCTGGAGGGCACGGTGATCCAAGGGAAGCGGCTGTCCCACAGCCTGGGTTTGGACGCCTGGTAGGATTTCAGGCCCCCAGCTGGGATGGGGAGAAGCTACAAAAGCCAGGAATGCACCTGTTGGAAGGTCGAGGAAGGGGCACACCTCCGCAGCCAGAGCTGAGTCCTGGCCGGAGGATCTTGTCGGGCTCACTGGGCAGATGAACAAACAGTTTGGAGAAGCAAGGGGTCTGCTTGAGGCCACAGAGGAGGCAGGGGACACTGTGACTAGACCTGAGGGCAGTTGTGGTCACAGCTTCTGCTCCCACCCCTCCCAGTGCCTCATGAGTAGGAAGAAGACACTTGTCCAAGGGCACGGTGGGAAAAGGGCTCCATCCTGCTGTGCCTGGGGGGAGGGGACCCATTTTGAAGGCAGAGGTGGAGAGCAGAGATGGGGCGGGGGCCGTGCCAGGAAGCCCCAGACACCCAGTTCCCAGTTCTTCCTCTGTTCCGGGCACAAGCCAGGCGGGCTCACGTCACAGGTCACCAGGGACACGTCTCTGCTCTGGCGCCAGCCCCAGCCCCAGGCCCTGCCTGCGCTACTGGGAAAGCTGAAAGCAGCCTGGACTCCATCCTGATGGCAAGTGCTTTCCAGAACTTCAGCCACCCCTCCTCACACACCTCGAGGGGTCAGGGTGGCCTGCTCTCACTGGGATGTTTCCCCCTTCTGCTTTGCTGACCTGAGCTAGTTCAGCTCTAGCGATTCAGGGAGGTGGGCACCCAAGATGGGCTGTGGCTCTCAGGGAGCTGGGGACGCCCCCACGAGATCCCCAACCAAGGGGTGAGTCCAGGAAGCTGTGTGTGTGTGTCCCTGTGGAATTGAAGACCAGCCAGGTTTGGGACCGGCCTGAGGCCTGCAGGCTCTGTCTCACTGCTGTCCCTCGTTACCCTTCGCCTGGTCCTGCTCCTGGGACCCACAGGGACTGCAGCAGAGAGGGGTGCAGAGCCTGGCTGGGGTCCACCACCCCCCAAAAGTAGCAGGCCCCAGAACAGCTCCTGGGGAAAACAAACTCACATCCTACCCAGCATAGGGACCCCTGTGGCAGGGGGGTGAGAGGCTTCCCCTGGACCAGAAACCAGAGGAAGTGTGGGGAGAAGGGAACCCTCTGGAGAACAAAGGAAGTGAGAGCGACCAGCGTGATTAATTATCTCTGGCAAAGCCATGGGGAGCCCAGCGATCCCCCTTCCCACGCCTCCTTCTGGGTCTGAGCACAGATGAGGCCTGGATGTCCTGCTGGGGGAATTTCCCTCTGCAACTGGATGAGTGTTCTTGTTTTCCTCCCTGGAGAGGTTTTTGGTCATTTGTTGTCTTGAATCAAAATAGAGTGAATCTAGGGCACCCTCCGTGCTCCACCCATGCCACCTGGGCCATCCTCCATCCCCCTGAGCAAGCAGCAAATACGGACCTTTGATGGCTGAATGCCCCAGGGCCCTGTCCTGGCTGGTCCCCAAACTTCAGTCTGTGGTCCAGAGCAGATGCTCAATCAACATTGAATGAAAAAAACGAATGGATGGATGTATGAATAGATGGATGAATGGATGACAGAGGAAGGGGAGAAAAGAAGGACAGACAGATAAACAGAGATGGAAAGACAGGGTGACAGTGAATCTCTTATCCAGACTTATTTCTTCCTGCTCCCCCAGGGAGGGGAAGGGCGTAAAGACAGCAGGGCTCCCAGCACCACTCTGAGACACCGCCCGTGTCCAGAAAGCCCTCCGCTCCTTTGCGCCTCCTCCAAAGCTGCTCAGTTGCTTTGGCGGGTCTCTCCATCAGCCCCTCTACTACCCTAGGGTGAGCAGTTCACCCCCTCACTGCGACCCAGCGCCCAGGAAGCACCTGCCACACTCCAGAACCTATGCTAGGGGAGGAGGGCACAGAGCTGAGTAAGACCTGTCACTGTCCCCAGATCCTCAGAAACCAGCAGTCACAGATGCCGAAACCAATCATTACCACACAGGGCAGCAATTCCAGCACAGCTGGAGCACAGAGGCGGGCTTCCTAGCAGAGGTGACAGAGACGTGGGCAGCAACCTAGGTGGGCTAAGGGTGGACAGGTGACTCAGGCAGGGGGACCGAAAGACCTTCATTCTGTCAGGGAAGTGTGTGTGACTTCCACAATGCCTTGGGGGAGCTTTGCTCACGGTCCCTGGAAAAATGCTCAGGGCCGCTGTGTGTGGGGAGATGAGGTCAGGGAAAACATTAGCAGGCAACGTGCTCATGAGTGGGGCTGCTGAAGTGATCCCCCGTGGAACAGATGTGTCTAGGGTGCTGCTAGCTTTCTGACCTCCTATGAGCTCAGGGACAGGCATTTCATGGGGGAGGCGAGCCACTCTGTTTCCAAGCCGTTTCTTCTCCTCATTCATGGGTCGTGTGAGCATGCACGCAAGCTGCACACAGGGGCTAGGGCACTGGCATCCCATGTCCCGCTCCATGCCTTCCCCCTCGCTGTCTACCCAGCTGTCTGCAGGAAGCATTGCCCCGCTCTGCATTCTGAAGAAATGTCCAGCTTCAGCACTCAGGCCCTGGCACAGCCCCTGACATGGCCCAGGGCGCTGGCTCCCGTCCTCTGAGCCGAGTGTGGGAAGCACAGACTTACAGGAAGGCGCTTGTGTACAGGAACCAGCCTGTCCCAAGGGCAAGGGAGAGCCCGCAGGGACCCAGGCCTGGAGGGCTCCCTCTGTACTTGGGGAAGAGCTGGGGGCATTGCAGGCAGGGTTTGAAACAGCAGAGAGGCCTTCCAGACACAGGGTGTGGAGTCCATAAAGAACCCCTCATACTTCGAGCTGCACAGCCAAGGCCACCGGCAGAGGTGTCCGGGACCCTGATCCAGGGCAGGCATGGGGCAGGGGTGGGGGCAAGCTCAAAGAATAACCACCCTGACACCAAAAAGTTCCTCGTTGCCTGCGAGAGCAAAAACCTGCAGAAAAACACAGCATCCCCAAGCAGGAGCCTGGCAGTGCCACTTATAGCCACTGACCCTACCGACTGGCACAGAGTAGGAATGGAAAAGTCTATGTATTGATCTGGAAAAACCAAATATATAAGCTAAAAAAAAAAAAGCAAATTATGGAATGGCACGTGGGACCCAATCCCATTTTGGCAATAAAACAATAACCAAAAGTGTATATGTATATATACGTATATATATACATATATATACCTTCGTGGCAAAAGAACTGTTAACTGTGCCTTCAGATTTTACATACACATCATATATTATTCAAGTTATGATTAAAAATGTTCCCAGCAGAGTATTTCCAGCAGAAGGCAGGACTATTATGGCAGAACTTCATCTTAGAACAGCGAAGTCTCAAAAATAGAAAGTTAAATATGAAAACTATGTGCGACATGGCAAGCGACCGTGACACCGAGCGATGAAAACAGTATAAAAAGGCACCCGGGTGAGCGTCTGCAGCTACGGTGATCGCGCTGGGACAGGAGCGCACAAAACCCGCACAAATACACGAGCAGAGTGTCAGGATGGGCCGGGTAAGGGCTTTTTCTATTTTTAAGCGCTTTCTAATGGTGGTGTAACTCGTCTTTTCCGTAATCACAACCAGGTTTAAAAGACAAAGGAAAGCCCGGCGGTCCCCGCTCTGGGCTTTGTGCAGGCGGCTCCGAGCTTCCGGCAGCCCTGCGTGGAGCAACAGCGCCCCCGCGCGCCCGGGACAGGGAGCGCCGAGGCCGGAGTCAGGTCCAGCCCGGCGCTTGCAGGTGGGCCGCGGGTGCAGCTGGGAAGGCGGGGCTGCCATCTGCAGAGGAACCGAGGGCACAGGATGGAGAAATACTCCATCCACAGCATATGTCATCTGCAAAGAGCATCACGTTCCCCACCCAAGGACAAGGTGGGCGGTACCGTGCAAGAAAGTCAACAGGCTCACCCGGGTGTCCCAGGAGAGGGCAGAAGAAGTCTGACTTCAAGGTGCTACACTGCCACACACAAGGCAAGTCCCCACTCAGCTCTGTCATTGATTTCCCCACCTGTGAAAGGGGGGTAATCCTGGGGTCCTGCCCAGCTCTCAGACTGCCAAGAGACTGGAACTGGGGGGACAGCACAGGAAGGTGCAGCCTGCGTCCACACTCACGTGACCTGTGAAGGAGGGGGAGAACGAGGCTTGGAAGCAGAGGGACTGCCCTCCGCGGTGGCATGCCTGACTTTGCTCTTGGTGGCTGTGTGAATGCAGATGAGCTTCTGGGCTCCAAACATCGGCTTCCTCAGATACACAGTGAGGCTGTTACCACTATCGGCTTCCCTTTCCCAGGCCAGACCCATGGTGGACCTGAAAGCCACGGGTGCATCGTGGTCTTTCCCATAACCTCTCAGAAAAGTTAGTTGTTTATTATCCTGATGAGGTGACAGCACTGAGTGTTGTCACATGGGTCATTAAATGAAAAACTGGCAGAAGGTTTTAAACCTCTGGGATCCCTTCTGGTGCTAAGCTTTCCTGGGATTCAGAAGCAATGTCCCAGAGTGCAAAGCCAAGGACAGTGCTGGGGACAGGTGGTCCCTGAATGGCTGACACACTCCCTGACCATCTGCTACTGGAGCAAAGGGGAAACTCAAGGTGGCCCATGCCAACCCCAAGGAGCATTTTCCTACCCAAAAAAGGAGCCGCTTTGCTAACCATGTCCCTGCCACAGGCTGGCACAAACTGCCCAAGTCATCTCGGTATGGCACTAAGTGTGGCAGCTCAGAACAAGCGAAGAGCACAAGTTTAAACAAAGCCCTTGTCTGACTGAAATAAAGCCCAAGACGGGCCTGTGGGTTATGCAAGGCTGATAAGGAGGGACAATGACAGACTTCTGACATAACCCAGCCACCCTCACTGCTGCTCTCACAGGGATGCTTGCTTGGCTCCAGGACAAAGCTGGCCGTGGAGAGCCGGGAGGGGCCCGACTCCTGGGCACCAGGGTGCTGCAGGGTGTCGGCTCCAGTGCCGTCTTCCCGAGCACCCAGGCACCTTCCCCAAGGACGACCCTCTTCCCCAGGCTGGTCCCACACCAGCCCACAGCCCGGAGGGCTGCACCTGCCTCTCCTGTTGTTTCAGCTCTGCTGGACCCCGCCTGATATCTCACAGGCTCCTTTTTGGATCAGTCCCTGCAGACAGGCCTCCCTCACCTGCCAACTGAACTTCAGTGAGCCCCATGAGAGCTGAGAGAACGTCATGCTGGGCCTGTGGTCTGATTCTGTGCAGGAGGTGGGGCAGAAGGACGGGGCCATGAAAGCAGCTAAGCACTAACATTTATGTGAATCCAAACGTCGCCAGAGCACCAACAGACAAGGGCTATAGTCACCCTATTTTTGCTACAGGAAAGGGGTAAACTGCCAGGGAAACATGGCCGGGAAATGGCGGAGTTGGGACTCAAACCCAGGCAGACTGGCTCCACAGTCCAGGAGCTTACACTTGGCTGGAACCTCAGTCCCGTTATTCACCAGCTGTCTGTTCTCAGGCCAAGTACTTGACCTCAGTTTCTTCCATCTGTAAAATGGAGTAACACCTGCTTGCAGGACACCAATGAGACACGAATGCCAAGTGCAAACTACAGTGCCCAGCTCGAAGCAGGCCCACCTTGTTTCTTGTTTGTCTGGGCCAAGGGGAGGCAGTGAGGGCTCTGGGTGACTGAGTCTGTCTGTCCCCATCACCTGTTTCTGTTTGGGAGGTCCTGCCCAAACACCTCAGCCTGTGCCTGCCAGGGGAGGGGGCTTGGGGGCAGATGTCTGGCTCTCTAGTCCCGCCTAGACTGGAGACCCCCGCCCCCAGCACAGGGTGGTCCTTGTGGTGTGGGCTTAGGAGCAGCTCCCTACGGGCAGCCAGAGGGCCAGGAGAGGAGAGGAGCAAGAAGGTGTAGGAAGCAAGACACCATCCAAGGGGGGCCACCAAGACCACAGCTGGCTTGCCTCTTCTTCAGCCAGTGAGTGTGCATGTGTGTGTGCCTACAAGTGCTGGCTTGTGTGTGCACGTGTGTACATACATGTAAAGGGGATGCGCTCCTCTGGCTGGGGACCCTGGGCTCACTGCACCCCCCTGAATCACAGTGCTACACCACTGGCACCTTCTGGGTCACCAGTTTCCTCCACCCACGTGATTCAGGGACCCTTACAACCAGCCTGTGGGGCAGCGGCGGGGCCAAGGTAAATGGGGCTGCTTTACAGACAGCAAGCCACCCCACAGGGAGTTCCAGTCACCTGAGTCACAGGCTGGCTGGGCAGTTCAACCTGGGCTTCTGAGCTGTTTGGGGGGCAGCTCTGCCAGGCCTCCGTGCAGAGCCAGGGAGTGGCAGTGGGGGGCCACTGTGTGAGCAGGGGGGGCCAGGTGACGGCTGAGCTCAGCCCTAAAGACACTGGTGAGGGTCGAGCAGACAGCCAGTTCCCTTGGTGCACCAGGCCACACAGGGCGAGGGCCCAGGAAGTGCAGAGGGGAAGGGGCCTCCTACTCCCAGGGGGGAAGGAGGAGCTGTCCCCAGAGAGTCTGGAACCAGGCAGGAGGGGACAGGGAGACCTACCGCATGATGCCCAGAGGGTCCAGGGCCTCCTCCTCTTCTGAGGACTTCTCTGCATCCTCGTCCTTCTGGCCTGGGGTGGGCAGCCCTTCCGCTTGCTCCTGCTGCTGGAAGAAGTCGAAAGCCTCCCCAGCGTCCCCTGCTTGGCTGTCTGTGTCCAGGACAGAGATATCTCTGCTGGTGAGGTCTGCAGCCCCGGGGGATCTGGTGCCTGTGAGGGAGCAGAAGGAGAGCCGCTGACATCCGCCGCCAGGGGATGAGGGAGGTGCCTCGCACACCTGAGCTCCCGTGCCAGCACCCAAGGGCTTCCTGCTGAGTCCCTAGGACCTGGACATGGGTCTGGGTAGGTGGGGGCAGCCAGGGCTCCAGTGTCTGTCACAGCCCCCAAGGGCTGGTGGCACCCGGGAAGCCTGGAGCGGAGTGCTTTCAAGCGGGAGCCTCAGGGCACCACCCAGGCAGCCGCTGAGCCTCGGTGGGGCCCAGGGCCTACCCACCGAGGCTCAGCTCTGGGCTGGGGAGACCTCAGGGGTTAGGGGCAGAACCTCAGGTACCTAAGAATTCCAGCAGCTCTGGGCTGCCTGCTAGTTCAGCATCCTTGGCGATGCAGCGCAGAATCTCGTTGAACACAGCTCTCCTCTCCCGGATGTCGGACTCCCCGACGAACAGGACCTTCCTGGGGAGCGGGGGAAGGCTGGCTGCTGCTGGGTAACAACCGCCCAGTTTCTGGTAAAACTCCTCGATCTCGCTGTACTTTTTGGAGACCTGGGTGAGAGAAGCACGCACTTTCCTGAATGCAGAGAGGGTGATCCCCCTCTGTCCCCCACCAGAGGCCCCAGGAGGGCAGGGCTATTCAGAGAGTCACAGGACCAGGTGTCACAGGACGGGTGGCTCCCTCCCGACCCTCCGCCCAGCTCCCTGCCTCAGGCTCTGTTCATTGACCTCCTCCTCAATGTTAGGTTCACTGACGAAAGTCTTAGTGGCCCGAAGGAAAGGTGGAACCGTGGTGGGTCCTGGGCACTGCCTGTCATAGGTCCGGGTGGGGACATTTGCTATAGGGACCCCAGCTGGCAGGTGAACCATGACCACTGTTTCCATTCTAGGCCTGCAGTGCACCAGTGACATGGCCTCACGGTCTGGCTGGCTGGCAGGTCATCTTCCTGCAACAACGCGAGTCACCTTTCTCAGCACGGACCTCTGGATCGTTCCCCTGGGAAGTGGCAACCGTCTTCGGTAGGGCAGAGCCAGATGTTGCCAAGTTAGTTTCTCTGCCGCCGGCCAGGACCTGTCTGTGCACTGGGCCCTCGAGGAAGCAGGCCAGGGCTCCTGCTGGCCATCAGAAGGTGGTGCTGGGCCGTCAGAGTCGCCCTGGGGCAGTGCTTAGCTTCTGACGGGGTCCCGGGGTTCAGGGATGAGAGGCAGCTGAGGGAGCAGTGCTGGGAGTTGAGGCGGGAACTCCAGTTACGGGTGCCCAGGGTTGGGGGCAAGCAGACAGCGTGACCACCCTGCACTCCTCTGACCTCAGGGTGGGGTCTGCATGGCCAGCAGAGTGGGGTGTCTACTAGACCACAAGCCAACACGGTGTCCCTTCCCAGGGGCCAGTTTAAGCAGGGGTCCAACCTTTTGGGGTCTCTAGGCCACACTGGAAGAAGTCTTGGGCCACACATTAAATGCGTGCTGACACGTAATCACAAAAAGTCTCACGATGTTTTAAGTAAATTTACGATTTTGGGTGGGGCCACATTCACAGCCATCCTGGGGTGCACGTGGCCTGCGGGCGCTGAGCGGTGAGCAATTACAGTCCGGTTTATATTAAAACGTGTATGTCCTTTTGAAAAGTAAAATAAAAAATGCTCATTCATTTTTTTCTTTTTTAGGTAAATCATGAAACTTCAAAGAGATTTCCCAGATCTGGGAAGGAAAGGCATTCCCCGTGGCCCTCACCAGTGCACGCACATGGATGCCCCGCAGGGCGCGGGTGTCACTGGTCATGAAACGGCACAGGTGTGACACGTGCAGGTGTCAAGGATGTCTTCACGCACACCCTGGCACATGAGGCTGGCCCTCTCTGCGTAGGACCTGGCAGGCGGGCCGGGGTGCTCCTCGGGGCTCCCAGAATGTGCTCTCTGGGATGCTGGGGGTGGGAGGGCTCTGACCTCAGCTATTCCCCCTCGCTGCTCCTGACTCTGGACTCACTGCACTGAGCTCCACCCTGGGTGGCCCCGGGGCTGCCAACCGCCCGCAGAGCAGAGCAGGCCCGAACTGCCACTGACAGGACACTGTGGTTCTCAGTGAGGGTCAGTCCCAGGAGCAAAGGACAGATATCAGGTTCTTTCAGATGCTTCCCATGCTGTGTTAGATGTCCCTTAATCAGAGATATGTGCCGCAAGTTTTTCTCTCTTAGAATTTGATGTCTCTTGTAATCGGTCCTCAGAGCGAGCCGTTCACCGCCTCCCTTTCTGCTGTGGCTGCCAGGAGATTAGAACTCTTGTGAGCAAACCTGTGGCTGGAGGCTCCTGCTGGACCGCAGGGTTCTCGGTCATTTTGCCTTTACCTCACAATCCTGTCTGCTGGTCACAGCTCCAGGCCCTTTTACGAGAAGCCAAAAGAAAGAACGAACGAGTCTGTGACCTCTCTCCCCCTCTCGAAATTCCATCCTTCCTCGGCTCCTGTATCTCCACGATGCCCCCGTTCTTTCTTTGGACTCTAGGGTGGGGGGCGGCTCTTCCTCCCTGACTGTTGATGAGCTTCAGGGCCCCCATGGTTCCCTTCTCAGCCCTTCCCTCCAAGCTCTGCACCCATTTTCTGGGCCCCTTCATCCACTCCCAGACTTTGGACATCACCTCCAAGCAGACACCTCCCAAACCTGCGTCTCAGACCCAACCTTGTCCGGCTCCCTGTCCTCGAGTGTCCCCCGGGTGGACACTTCACACTTGTCCTGAGACTAGCACTCTTATCTCAGTCGGTGGGAGCAGTGAGTCAGAAACTGGAACTATTTTCAACTCCATCCCTCCCTTCCATGCAGGGGCACGGCCGGCTCCTGGGCTGGCTGGGGACGTCACTGTTATCAGCCTCGTAACTGGGCTCCCTGCCCCCTGCCCCTTCCTTCCAACCCAACTGCACTCTCTCACCAGGCCGGCCAGTCAAAGGCAATCACGACGACGTCACTCCCATGCCTAACACTTCTCCCTGCCCACCCTGCAGGACAGGGGTCCTGCCCGTCACCTTCTCTTACTCCACCCAGGATGATACTCAGTCACTCACAGCTCCCCACACCACACTGTTTCTAGCCTTTGCTTAAGGCTGCACCTTCCCCGGGACCCCATCCCCCTTCTGCTGCTGCTTAGTCCCACCTACTCTGAAACGCAGCCCAGCGCTCACCTCTTCTGAGAAGTCTTCCAGAGCCCCTTCCCTAGGGTGGGTCAGTGGCCCCCTTTCTATACCCCCCCAGCACTCCCCCCATCCTGTGTGCTCCTGTCACTTATCTGTCTCTTCACAAGGCTGGCCCCCCACAGACTGTAAGGATCTGATTTGCTCAGTCCCAGCATGCTCTGGCCCTATGTGAGTGTTGGCTACAGAAGCGCCTGCTCCCTGATGCTACTTGTTACCTGGTAGTAGGTGTGTCTGCCCACCTGGACCCCCGGACCCTGGGCACCCTTGGGAGCATCCTGGCAGAGCCCCCAGCTCACCAAGAACTGGACGACATCCTCAGGCCTGTGCTTGGCTGACTTGAACGCAGCCAGCCGGGTGACCACCAGGATCTGGTACTCCACGTGACCTGACATCATCTTGCCCCGCACCTCCTGGTGCTGGGGCACGGTCAGGTCGAGGCCCGTGTGGACATTCTGAACTCGCCTGCCAAAAGGAAAGAAGGCAAAGGAAGCTCAGGTTCAAGTCAGCAGGCTTTTCGAATGAAACGCAGGCAGGACTGCGGGGTGGCTCAGCAGGACTGGGCACGAGGCTGCTCCGCTGGCCGCTCCCAGGGGTCACAGCTCCAGGCCACCAGCTCTGCCACATGCCAGGCCCTCAGAAAGCCTGGCTTCCCCAGCCTGAGCCCTGTCTTTGGGTTGTTCAGGGAAAAGGGGCTGTTCCCAGCAGGAAAACAGGGGAGAGCAAAGAAAGTGGGGCTCGTGGAAAGTCACGGACGGCTACGCGTCTTACACATGCTCAGCGCTCAGGATCCTGCAGGTCAGGGGGAATGGCATCCTAGGAGCTCGTTCACACCAAGGGGAGTGCCTGGTCTGTGTGCATGGTGCAGGGGGAAACTGTGCCAGGGATCTGGGGGGAGGGGCATGTGCCTTCAGCTGCCCAGAGGGCAGCAGAGCAGCTTTGCAACCTGCTCAGCACGGGGAGACGGAGAGGGCACTGGAGGCCAGCTCTCCTCAGACCTGGGCCCCCGAGAGGCACTGAGAAGGTCACTGTGAGCAAAACACTGCAGCTCCTGGAGAATCTGTAAATGCTACGCAAGCACACTGACGTGGATGCAGGACAGAGAGGTTAGGGGACGTTTTCTCTGAAGTTAGAAAAAAGCTAAACGTGTCTTCATCCTGTGTAAGGGTAATGTAGACCATGTACACAAGCACACATTTCGTCACACAAACACATATGACAGGGTGTGCGGGGAGCATTATCATCAGGGTGGAGACCTACTGTGTGCTGGGTCAGACTTTGGGAACACAGGAAAGAGAAGGCCCTGAGGGGGAGGGGGGCTTTGGGGCTAAAACTGCACCTGGGGCAAGGCCCCTTCCCTCTCTAGAACTGTATCCCAATCCGGCAGGTGACATCTTGCCCCTACCACTTCTTCCACACAGACCCCTCCCATGTCCACATTAGGCATGTGACAGTCACCGAAGTGATGCCCTGTGTTACCAACTGGGAAGGACAACCATCATTTGCCTATGTATGAAGTGTGCATACATATTCACCGACCACACAAACCTCCACGTGCGTGAACATCTCGTGGTGGGTGTAAAGCACACTGTAAGAAATATGAGTCACTTAGGAAGGGCCCGGGCAATCCTGCTGTCAGTCAGGTGGGGGATGAGCCCCCTCGTCCACCTGCAAGAGGGGAAACGCATCGAACAAATCAGTGCTGTCTCCTTTCGCCCGTCACTGCGCAGCGCTCCTTCCCTCACACTGAGTACAGACCAGGTTGCTCCTGGTGGTGCGCAAGGGCGGTACCGGTAGGACTGCCGGACAGCAGGAAGGACCGAGGGTGAGCGGTGTGACCGTGGCTGGCACTGCAGCAGCCTCTGTTCCGAGGACCTTGCCTGTGCCAATCGCTCAGCCTCCCGCAGCTCTGCACAAAGGCATTGCTGCTGGGGCCCATTTAGAGACAAAGAAACAGGTGCGGAAAGAGAGCCGCAGGCTCACAGTCTCGGCAGGTCAGAGGTAGAGCCAGGGCTCACTCCCAGACTGTCCCTCCTCCCCACCCCCCACCGCCTGGCACCTCCTGTTGGTACTAGGCACAGAGGAGGCCCTCACTGCTGAGGGAACAGAGGGGTGAGTACACGTGGTGATGGGGCGGGAGGCCTGGCCTTGCTTTTGCCCTCACCCTGCAGGCAGCCCCCACCCCTGCCGGGGTTTGCTGGTGCCTGACAGCAAGGCCCCTCTTCTCACCATGAACTTGGCCTTCATCCCCAGCACCCATGTCTGGGAACCAGCCCTGCACAGGTGGTCTCACAGCCTGTCCCAAGCAGCCAGAATCAAAGTCATATCTGCGAGTGGCTGAGAAGGGTGCCCGCTGCTGGCCCTGCCCACACCTGCCAATCTCAAACCCTGTTCCTGCAGAAAAGGAAACTGAGGCTCAGAGAGAGGAGGTGATAGAGGTGGCACCAGGGAAACCTCTTCTGCCACTGAGGCCGTGACCTGCAACCTCACCGCATTATGCAGAAGAGACCAGCAGGTTCTCACATCGGGGTTTACTTTGAAAGAATCCTGTTTTTCTAGACCTAGAGTCACAGGGAAGTTGGGTTACAGCTGGAAAAATGAGAGTTGCATGGGGTAGCACATTCGTCTATGTGACAAGATGGTCATCTTTGCCCAAGACCTTGTGTAGGGCCACAGGGTGGAGTATGTGGAAACACTTGAAGTGGTCACGCTACCGATGTTGAGGAGATAAAGTGGGGTACAAGCGTGTCTAGACCAGCCTTTCCAGGTCCGTCTTGCACTGGGTCCTCCAGGTCTAGAGCAGGGTGGGCACCCGCTGCGTGCTCTGCATCCAGGGTCTCCTAAGTCCTTTGCTATGACTTGCACTTCTCCTGAGCCACCTCCTTCAGCAGCTGCTCCCTCTCCTCACCCCTTCCCTGGGAATGTCCACTCACTCTTCCTGCAGGTCGTGGCCTCATTCACCCCCTCCCAGAAGCCTGGGGGCGTCCCGCACTGCGCTCCCACGGCACCCTGGACTTACTGCCCCTCCTAGCCCCTGTGAGTTTGCGTTCATCGCTTCCTAACACCCCCTGCCCAGCGGGGCTGGGCCTTGTCTGATTCAGCCCTGTCCCCAGTGCTGAGCACCTGGCCTGACACACGGTGAGCACTGAAGGGATGCAGGACATATTTTTGCGCCAAAAAGAAATGAACGCAGGTCGGCAGGGGGAGAGGACAGGAGAGTCCTCTTCCACTGGGTCTTCAGTGAGCTCGTTACCCTCTAGAGCCTTCAGTTTTTCCACCTGTAGAGCGGGGACACTCGACACCGCCCACCTCTCCCGCAGGTTGGTGGAGGGGCCGAGCCCAGATGAACGGCCAGACCGTGGCAGGGGCCTGACGCGGCGGTTTCGCCCCGGGGCCGCCGCCTGCGCCTGTTGTTTCGCCTGGGCGCAGGGGGCCGCGGATCACGCGCATCGAGACTCCACGAAGTGCAAGACCCGCATCGGGGTGCCGGGGTCTGGCTCACCTGGAGGTGACGAGCACCGGTGGGGACTGCATGACGGCGGCGGCTTGGGGCGGGGCGCACGGTCACGGGATCCGCAGGCGCCTGCGTGGCCGCGTCCCGGCCCCGCGCGCACTGCCGGGCTCGGCACTAGGCACTAGCGCGCCCTCTAGTGTCCACTGCGCTGGGCCAGAGGCGGACGTTCACTTCCAGGCCTTTCTCAATCTCTCGCTCTGCACCCCTCACACCTCTAGGCGCCCTTGTGCTGAGTGGGACCTAGCATCCAGAGCCAACAGGGTGGCCAGGTGGTGCGCAACGAGAGGGAGCCCGTCGGTAATCCAAAGTCTTCATTTGCACCTGTTGTCCTGGCGTTGTTAGTAATGTTATGGAGTAGAAAGAGTTTCTCCTCCCAGCGCCCCCAGAGCCGAACACTAAACACCGAGAACTGCAGAGAAGGAAGACTGGCTATTTTATCATGAGTGGCGCCGCCCAGGAGAACGGAAAACCAATACTCAAAAGCCCAAGTCCCTGTTGGTGTGTAGGTTACAGATGACGTAGGACAAAGTCACAAGACACCATGGGTTAGGGAGTTCAAGGGGGTGCTAGGAGCTAAGTGCTCAGAGGAAAGTAAGGGTAATAAATCGTTCCTTTAGGTCTTGAGGACAGTTTTGAATCTTTCTCGGCGTCCCTCTGCCTGGTTTTATGGGAAAGTAGGTGGTGGTGGTGGTGGTGGTGGCAGTTGCGGGGCTGGGGGGCGTAGGGGGGGGGATGCCTTTCCATCTTAGGGCTCCAGAACTGAAACATAAAGATATTATCTTTAGCCTGCCAGAGTTCCAGACCTGTGACCTTTAGGACCAGCTACTGTCTTCTGCTGCTTTGTGGGTTGCTGATGATCTGGAAAAAATCGGAGAGAGCGGGTGCTCTCATTTCTAGAGCTAGGCTTTGAAGCTAATGTAATCACTCATGAAGACGCTTGATTTGCAGGTTTCACTGTTAGGATGCCCAGCAGGTCCTTATTCAGAGGATACATTATTTGGTTTCCCTGCCTTGGAGAGACTGTTTGAGAAACATTGTAACCAGTGCTCATGGCCCTAGGGATACTTTGAGAGATGTTAGGAGGGTCAAATGAGGTAACACACAACTCAGCAACAGGGTAAACTAGACCCCTTTGTGGGGGGTCAGCAAAAGAAACAACAGCCTGACCGCAGAGGCCTCCCCTGGCTTTCCTGAAGGAGGCCAACAGGGACAAACTGCCCATCTTTCCCCTCCCAATGCTTTAAACAATATTATTTTGACACTTGTTAAAAAGGTGAGGAAGATTTTAATCAAGACCGTTGCAGCAGGACTGAGATTAAGGTTCAACTCTGAACGCAGCAGGGACAAGTGGGAATTTACAGCCAAGGAGCAGCATGAGGGTCAGTGATGGAAGCTACTGGAGGAGACAGCAGGGGTGGGGGGAGGGGACGCTTGCTAGCCGGACTTAGCAGGAATCTTGCTGAAGGCAGGCTGAGGACTCATATGTCAAAGGTGAGGAAGGAGGAACTCTCGGGTGATCAGACATCTTCCTAAGCTGACTCAGCAGCATTCTTGCTAAGACTGGGCCAGGCAGGCCAAAGAGGGCGGGGTGGCCAAGGTCTATTGGAGAAGAGGACTCAGAGAAGTCTAAAGTTTGGTCAAGGAGAGAGTCTGTCACCCAAAGCTTCCCTGGGCCGCTCATATTCTCCCTGTCTGTGTGCAGCCCCAGCTTTCCGGGAGCCCTCCTGCGCTGATCCTTCCTTCCTAAGGACAGCCCCTCCCCAGCCTGCTCCCCGCCCTCCCAGAAGAGGAGGTTGGGCTTCTGCTTGACTGCATTTTCCCAAAACACCAGCTTTGCTTCCCCACCCCACCACCCAGGCACTGTGGTCCACAAACATCCCACCTCTTTCCAGCCACCAGTAAAATACTTAGCCCAGGGCCTGGCGCAAAGCGACATTTAATCAGTGACTGTGTTGAGCACCTAAACAGACAGGACTCTCTGCTCTGTTTCCTCTACTGGTTGGACTCCATCACAAAAGGACTCTTCTCCCTCTTTCTCGGCTTTCCTACCCATCCATCCATCTGTTCATTCATCAACATCTGCTGAGCCAGGCGTCTGCTCCAGGCCCTGTGGAGGCCGTGAAAGGACACTCCAGCCCTGTGCTCTCAGAGTGTGCCGAGGGACCTGCTGCCTCCAACACCCCTCTGCTGCCCCTTCTTCAAGGTTTTGGCAACCTCCTTCTGTCTGCTCATTTGCTAGGCCTGGCCTGCCTCTGGCGGCTGCCTTTGGGGCCACTGCTGGGTCAGGGCACTGGGGTCCCTGGGCCAGCCCACCTCGGTGGGGCCTTAGAGGCAGAGGCATGCAGGGCACAATAGGCCTTCTCAGTAGACTCACCTCTACATGGGGTGAGAAGCGGAAGACATGTTGCCTGCCAACATGGCCCAGGAAAGGAAAAGCTGAGCCTGGAAATGGGGCCAGGAGAAACATGCAAACCCTCTGCCTCCATTCCTCGATTTCTCCATGGAAAGCCCCAGGGATGAAGAGCGACAGAGCCCGGGTGTGGTGGTTCCTGAACGCACGACAGGGTAATGCCTGCCCTGTCTCCTGGAGGAGGGGCAGAAGAGTGTCGTGTGCACCTCGACATCTGAAGGAGCCCAAGTCCAAGGTGAACCTGAAGAACTAAGAAGGAACAGGATAGAGTAGAAGCAATGTCATGTATGAAGCCTAGTGACCCGAAGGAACACAGAAATCAGGGAATGAGGGGGAAGGACAGGCAGGAGGTTGGGCACGGGGAGCCGTGTGCACCAGGCTGAAGGCTTCTGGCTGACCCTGGGGCCAGCTTGAGGTCATCGCAGCGTTGTGGACCTAGGAGTGTCCCGGCCAGTGACACTGTGGACAGTGGTTTGGAACATGTGATGCTGGAGGTAGGGAGGTGGCAGAACTTCAGAACGATCCAGGCTGGAGAGAACGGTGACATGAACTCGGGTGAAGGCCCAGGGGAGAGACACGGGAGACGCAATTGACCAAGACCTGGAATCAAGGGAACGTGGGTGGGGGCAGCAGGCAGGAGTGAAGACCTCGATACTCAAAAGTTTGGCCCCTCTGAGTGGCTGGATGGTGGTAGCGTTCTCTGGGAGCAGGACACCTGGAGAAGGGACACAGTGTTGGTGGGATGTTGAGTTCCGTTCTGGACAGGTAGTGTTCGAAGTGAGTGCATCTGTGACTCTGGCCCTCAGAAGGCAGGCCTAGGATAGAGACCTTGGGGTGCAGCTCATCCCCCTGATGAGAGTCTGTGGAGGAGACAGCCCAGGAGGGCTAGGGAAGCACTCATGTTCCAGGGGCGGCACAGGTGGGGCTGCTGCAAAGAAGGGGACCCCCATTGTGGCTGGAGTTCCCAGGGCCTTGCAGGCAGATGAGCCTCACCTGGCCCCAGGGATCCTGAGGGCACCCCAGGGGACTTGAAACACCTGGTGCCTGTCAAGAATGCAAAGGTTCCCCCTCCCCCGGAAATGACCCACCTGAGAGCAGTCCTGTTCCTGCCTCTGAGGACCCTGCATGCTCCTGCGTGGCTCCAGTGGATAATTGCAGCAACGCATGGAATGCGGGGTCTGAATCTGATCTTCTCTGCCTCCTGCCTGACTCAGGGAGCCCCTTCTGAGGCTGAAGCTGCAGTAACACAAACCACATTGTGGAGGATCACGTAGTCGTCCCCCTCCCCCCCAACCCCACTGTCCTGGGGGGAATGTGCAGGGCCTCAGTCTCCCCTGGAGGTCGCTGGGCCTCAGGGGCAGCGCAGCCAGTTAGAGACAGCCCAGCATGCAGGGCGTCTGACCTGAGGTCTGGCCTCGCCCGGCACCGATATTGCTCCTGTTTGTTTTTGTCCTCTGGAGTGGTGCTCAGCACTCCTCTGGTCTAGCAGTCCCCAGGCTTTGCCACCTTTCGTGACACTGGCCCCTTCGAGCAGTCCACGCCTGCCGCACAGGCCAGTCCTCAGGTGGGGTTTGTCTAATTCTTCCTTGTCTGATGCAGGTATTTGGCAGGAGGGCTACGTTGGTGGTCGCACCAGAGGGCACACAATGCCAACGCCCCCCGTGATGGGCGAGGTCAGGCTGGATCATTTGGTCAAGGGCAGTTCTGTTTTTACAGTTTTCTACACGCGTGTTGTGAGATCTGTGTGTCGTTCCAGCCACGGGCATTTCTCCTGGTTGGTTTTGCAATGAAATTCATGCTTAGAAAAGTATCCCTTACCCCAGACTAAATATTTACATGTTCCCTCCAAATATATTTTCAATTATTTGATTTCCTAGGAATCAGTTGTGGTTTATGTCATAGGGTCATTTTGGGGCCCTAAATACTTAGTCGAGTATCCAGTGCCATTCACTGGTCAATGCGCTGAGCAACTCACCCTTCCCTCCACTGGAATTGCTACTTTTACCATAGTCTGGGCATTTCCACACGTGGCTATCAGCCTCTGGACTTTCTATTCCCTTCTCTTCATCTGTCAGTTCTACTGAAGTGCCACACAGGAATTCATGTCTGTTGATACCTGATAATGAAGCTCTCCAAGGCAGTTTATTGCTTTACAAAGTAAAAATGTGAATCTGTTTTTAGCAAGAGCAGAAAGAAGAGAGAGGGATCCCTGAGGAGATGAGAGGGCTGGGATCCAGAGCCTGGGTGGAGAGACAGTGACAGACACACAGACACAGTGACAGTTGGACACGCACCCACCTGCGTGGTTTGACCTTTGGTGTGGATGGCCGAGCCTGCCCTTCCGCTCCCTTCACTCTTCCCGCCTGTCTCTCAGCGCCGTGTATTTTGGGCATCTTTCTGTGCCATGCGCCAGATCTAATTCAACATTTTACTTGGGGAAAAGCAGCCCACGTGAGGGTGTATCCTAATTTGTTTTGTCATTATCTTGTTAAATGTCAATTTGATAATCTCCACTGTCACAATGACCTCCTTTTTTACAATCCCTGTATATTTATCCTCCCTTGTGTGAGTATACCAACAACAAATTCAATTTCTGTAAGTGAAAATGCTGAGGCAAAGGGTTTCCTTCTTTGAACTGCTGATGCAGTCACACTGCTCTTGGAAAACCTCTGTGGACTTACACTCCTGCCAGGGATACACAGAACAGCCACTTGCCCATCCTCTGACCAATAATGCATCTTATCTTCTTCAGTTTTACTAACCTGGGAGGCAAAGAGAAACGGCATCTCATTTCCCTTTATTTGCAATGATTTGCTGGTGGCCTGTGGGGTTCTGACTCTGCTGCCAACGCTGCTCTGAATTCTTTCAGCTGTGTGCCCCCAGCAGTCAGGGCCACCCCCAACTCTTTATCCAATCAAGGAAGAAAGTCTGGGGGGTGGGCAGAACCCAGCTGGGGCAGTGTCCTAAATTAGCACATTATTTAGACATTGATTGGCTACCTAGGAAAGTGGGGAACACTTGGGGGTTCCCATGGCTTAGGGCCGAGCCCCCAGCTTTGTTGGGACCCTCATGCTTTGTAGAGCAGCTTCAGAGTCTGCCTCTTGCAGGCAAATCTCACAGACACCTTTGCCATGTGGGCAGAAGACCTGGGGCAGCCACCCTGCCCGGTGACACCAGGCCCTCTGTGATGCTCCTGGGATGCTACTGTCCATGCTCAGCTGTGTGAGTCTGGAGACCTTTTGATCCAGTGTCCCCATTCTCAGGGGATGGGCAAGGTCTCACTTCCCAGACTGGGGGACACACAGCTGGTTCCTTCTTCCCTGTCAGCCCCTCCCCTCCCCAGGGAAGAGAGTTTGGTCCCCTGTTCATTGTGCGTCTAGAACAGGGCTTCTGTCTGACCAAGATTCCACATCATTACACATTCTAAGAGTTAGGGTTATGAGTTCTTATTCCAAAAGAGGGTTTAAAAAAATCTTATGAATCAACAAAGGTCTCCAAGGAATTGTAATGAAAACATATAATTCTAGAATATTCAGGCTACTGATAGTCACAAGGGACATGCCAACTGAGGGGACATGCCTCAGAGACAGTGGCCATACAGAGGAGACTGGATGGGCAGGTTAGATGAACTAGCCTTCCAACTGGTTAAACTGGGACTTACCAAAAAAACAATAAAAGCCACCATTGGTTGAGCCAGGCACTGTGGTAAGGACTTGATCTATTTTAAAGTCTCTTCTGCACACCCTGACAGGCAGGGCTTTAAAGACGGGATCTTTAAATTCCCATAGGGTCTTTGAAAAATCCCAGCATGCTGGAATTCAGCCACATTTTGATACAACTGTTACAGTCAGTGACCAGCAGGTGGCAGTGTCCACCAGCCCGCTGCATTTGTCCGAAACGGAAGGACTGGGAGAGGTCCCCTGTGGAAATTCTGGAAAAGAACCCATCCCGCTCCCTTGTCTGTCCCTGCCCCTCCCCAATGCAAAGGCCCAAAGCCTGGTGACATGTCGTCCCAGTGGCCCGGAGCTGGGCTGCTGCCCACTGGGTGTGGATGCCAGAGCAGTTGCCCAGGGTAACCTGGGGCAGGGCAGCCCTGGGTTGAGCATGGGAAATTCCTCAGGAGCCCAAGGAGGCCCAGCCTGAGCATCAGGCAGGAAGTCGAGCCAGAATGCGGCTGGAATTCTCCCACACCTGGGGCCCAGGCAGGCCATCCAGGCCCCGCTGTGGGGAGATGTGTGCAGCTCCTCTCTGGTGGGTGGAGGTCAGCACCACCAGATGTAGTGAGGGCCAGCAGGCAGCTGTCTCTGCAGGTGTGGTTCCTGGTTTCCCTCTCCTGACCTCCCAGGGACACCATCCTCAGGACAGAGCCCCAGGCTAACCCTCTCTCCAGCTTTGAGTCACAAAGGCCAGGGGCCATGGTGGGCCAGACAGAGGGCAGCCTCCTGGCTGGGTCCCATGCAATGGCTCCATGCCCACACGTCCTCCGCCTCTTGCAGGAGAACCCTCAGTGGACATTTGACCAGCCTCACTGTGCATTTGGGGATCTAAAGCCAGGAAGGGCCGAGGGCCTTGCAGCCCAAGGTTAGAGGCAGGATTTGAATTCGGGTCTCTTGACTCTCAGGAGCATCAACCAGTCATAGCCAGGGGGCATCTGCTCTATCTTCCCAAATAGTTTCTTTCTGCAGGGCCCCAGCACCCCCAACTGTGGACAGGGCAGAGGTGGAGTCCTCATTATGCCTCACCTACAGGGTGCCCCGGGGAGAGCTTTGGTGAGACCTGGAGATCAAAGGCACAGGACTGCAGAGGGGACCCCTCACCCCAGATGGCTGTAATACCAAGGAACAGGGTGCTGATCACTCCCTCTTCTTGGGGACTTGGCTTCCTCCTATGGACAAATGCAGGCCATCTCTAAAGGACCTCCATGTGATCATGTCATTAGACATGAAGGGCTGGTGTCTGTATGAGGCAGGAGATGCGTGCTGGGAGCCAAGCAGGCTGCCCCTGCAGCTGGTGCCTGAAGGTCACTGCAAGGTGGCCATAGCTAGCAGAGTTCAAGAGTGACTTCCTCAGTGGCATTGATGCAGCGTGCCAGACTCCACCTGTTCCCAGGTGGCATGTGAATTGCTACCACGAAGTCGCCTTGGAGAGATGGTGTGGCTCTCACGGTTCTGGTGTAAAGGACATTATCACAATCAGAGCTCTTGGACGGCTGCCTGGGGTAGAGAGCTCCCTGTCTCTGCAAATATGCAAGCATTGCCTGGGAAGCAATTTGCTGTAGTTCAGGCACAGCATGGAAAGTTGACCTGCGTAACCTAAAAGGTTCTGATCCTGGAATTCTGTGACCTGGACCAAAGATCAAAAGCGCAAAGAAAGTGAACAGCTTCTGGAAGGCATGGATGAACAGCAAAGTGTTCCCCAAGGTAAGGACCTGGGGTGAGAATGTGGGGACCACCCTTCCCCAGCCCAATCAAGAAACACCCCCTTCAGGCTGCTTTTCCCCTCGTCCCCTGTTGGAGCAGAACCCACCTCCTGTCTCTGAGACAGTTGGAGCTTGGGATTCTGGATATTGGGGTGGTCATCAGACTGACACAGAACAAAGCCAGGACTCCAGTCCTCAGTTTCCTCCCAGCCTCCTCCGAACTTCCTGCACCTGCCTCTGGGCCTCATCAGCAGCTGCCCAGTGACCACTGGGGCCACACCGAGGCCACTCTCAGGTGCCCCTCCTACCTGGCCCACCTACCAGAGGCTCCCGCAGCCCCCCAGAGGAAGCCCCATGCTGAGCTTTGATGACCCTCACCAGTGGTTGGTGACTTTGTACTGGAGAAACCTGCGGCAGCGCCTGGTCGCCTGCAAAGCAGGAGACCCACCCTACTCTTGCTGCCCAGACCTTCCCAAGTTAATCTCCGGCCTTTCTTCTCCGCCCACATTAACGGCCCGGGGTCCACGAAGAGTGACCCCCTCACCAGGCCTCTCCCCCTGTTCTCACTCCCACCCCCAGCCCTGTCCTGAGCATCCCTGTTTCGCAGTGGCCCTGTCGGCCATGGCCACGACGTGGCGAGGAGTTCGCTTGGGAGGAAGCAGCCTGTGCAGCGAAACTCGGGAGCCTGGGCCGCAGTTGCCGGGAGCTTCCGGGCCGGATGTCTTCCGTGGGTCAGAGCGCGGCGCACCCCGGTGAGAGGCGGCTTTAGATGCTGTGACGTCACGTTGATGCTGATCGCCCACTCAGAGTGACCGTGATGCACCTCCCCGTCTAGATTTTGACTCCAGTAGCAAATGCAGTTTTAAAGAAAAAGGACATGCATGCCCTGCCTTGGGGGTCTGCTCAGCTCAGCCCCTCCGTCTGCCTAACAGTGGCTTGTCATTCTGCTGGACGTCCCCGCACTTGGGGGATATCCCGGCTGCCGGCGGAGCTGAGCCAGCACCCGCCGACGACCACCCTTGCCTGCTTCTGCCCCTGAGATGCGGCCTCTGGAACCTGCCCCTGCCGGCTCCAGACACAAATGCTCCACTGCCCGCGACAGTGCGCTCCGGGGCGCTCCCTCCACTGACACCGGCCCCTCGTGATAACCGCGGCGCGGGGAAGAAGTACTGAGCTCTCAGCCCGGCCGGGGCTCCTCGCTGCCCGCCCTCCGGGCTTCTGGCTGAACCACAATATACCCGGTAGCCCGTTTCCGTTAGCCCGACCCCTAGGAGGCTGGCAGAAGATCCTCACTGTCATCAGATGAACCCCGGGCGCCGCTCCCGCGCGGGAGTCTTCTCTTCACCCCAGGGCTGCCTTCGTCATTCCTCCGCTTCTTTAAGATCTGGCCTTCCGCTTAAGCGCACGTTCCGCGCCCAAACCTTTGCTCTCCGAGTGTCGGTCCATGTCCATCTGTCTTTCCGGCTTGCCCTTGCCTGCACTTCCAGTCGCTCACTCTCGTCCCTACATGTCCCCTTCCTTGCTCCGGCAGCCCGCTCCGATCTTTGGGGGCTCTGGCAGGGTGGGGAACAGCCGAACAGGTAATCAAAAGCGCGACTCTGTGGCCTCTCACTGCGCGGTGGCCACCAGCTCGCGACACCGACGCGCGGGGCCGAGCCGTTCCGCCGCCCCACCCCTGCCGTCTCGGGCGCTCGCTGAACAGGGGCGGGAGGGGCGGGTGCTTCTCTGCAGGAGAGTGGGGAAGAAGCTGGGCGGGTGGCGGGTCCGCGAGATTCCCCGGGTCTCTAAATCCGGAGGGCGCGTTTGGCTCCGGCACAGCGTGGGCGGAGGGGGGAGGCTGCGGCGAGCCCGTGGGGAAGGGAGGCGGGGCCTGGTTCTGTGCGGGAGCCTCGGGCGGGTATCACTCGCCGGTCCAGAGCAGGGGTGCCGCGGGCCGGCGCGGGGGTGGGGGAAACTGCTGCCCGGACTCCGCGTTCGGCGGGTGCAGGGGGCGCGGCGCTGCCACCGGAGCGTTCGGCAGGGGGCGCTGCTCTGGGCGTTGGGCGGGGGTGGGGTGGGGTGGGGTGGGGTGGGAGAGGGGGGGCGCTACTCGCCGCACACACTTCCCCCATTATTAAACACTATGTTCAAAAGGCGCCGGGGGACTTCCCGGAGCCACGGAGCCCGCGCCGCCCGCCCGGCCGCCCGGCCCACGGAGCCCATGGACCTGAGCGCGGCCGCTGCGCTGTGCCTGTGGCTGCTGAGCGCCTGCCGCCCCCGCGACGGGCTCGAAGCAGCCGCGGTGCTGCGGACGGCGGGGGCAGGGCCGGCCGGGAGTCTGGGGGGCGGCGGCGGCGGGAGGACCCTCGCCGCGGCGGCGGCGGGCGCCTCCGCTGTCCCGGCCGCCGCGGCTCCCGGGGCCCGCGCTTCGCGCCGCGCCACCGGCTCCGGCTTCCGGAACGGATCGGTGGTGCCGCACCAGTTCATGATGTCGCTTTACCGAAGCCTGGCCGGGAGGGCTCCGGCCGGAGCCGCCGCCGCCTCCACCTCGGGCTCCGGCCGCCACGGCCGCGCGGACACGATCACCGGCTTCGCAGACCAGGCGACCCAAGGTACTCACGCCTCTCCTGCGCCCGTCCATCCTGTCCGGTCCTCGGCGGAGACCGCCGCCGGAGCCGTGCCCTGCTCCGTTCCGTTCGGGATGCGGCCCCTGGCTCAGCCTCAGGTGTCGAAAGAAACTTCGCCGAGGCCCACGCACCCGAACCTGCTGCGCCTGGACAGTGGCGAGAGCTACGGCGGGTCGTGGGGCCGGGCCCCAGGGGGCTGCGCCGGTCCCTCTGTGGGGCTGCCCTGGCCCTGCCGCGCGCGGGTGCCCTCGAGGAGGCAGGCTGAGCCGGAGATCTGGAGAAGCAAGAGGAGGGGGGTCTGGCCGAGAGAGACTGGGTAGTGGTAGCGGCGGCGGCTGCTTGGTTGCGGCAATCGCGGCAGCTCGCAGTCTCCAGGGGGGCTGTACAAACTGGAGGTAACTCAGGGGTACGCGACACAGAGGCAGCCATCAGACTAAAGCAAGTGGCCCCAGAGAGGCTGGCAGCAACGCCGGGTACGAAGAGGGCCCTTCTCAGCAGGCTGCGTTAGGGTGCAGGTGTGCAGCTACGGGGCCCGTGGAGGCCCCTGGGCCAGCGGAGGTCGGGGTCTTGGGCCGTGTGGGGCGGAGAGGAGAGCCAGCGCCCGCGCCCGAAAGCAGGCCGCTCCTGGACCAAGCGCCCCACCTCACTCGGGGCCAGGTCCTCCAAAGGTAGGACGGGGGGGGCGAGGCCGTGGAAACTGCTGTGTCATCTGGATTTTATTAATCTCTATTGATGTCATTAAAGCAGACAGATAGGGGAGATTTAAGTAATTTTGGCCTTAATTCTAAACAGCCAGAGACCCCGCATGGAAGGCAGGGGAGACAGGGAGCCCCAATGGGGCTGAGAAATGTGTTGCTGCAGATGGGCCCTCTGCAGAGTCACCTCCCCCCCCCCCAAAAAAAAAACGCACCACAGCCCCTACCCGCAAACTGCTCTACTTTGGTTGCAGGGACATCCTGGGACCAATGATCCTTTGAGGGCCTGGAGTGCTCCTTGGCCTGGATGCTCCCAGGAAACCAGAGTCCTGGCATACAGGCCGGGGAAGCCCCAGCCCTAATGCTGCAGTGTGGCTGCCAGGTTAGGGTAGAGCTGGGGTGTGCAGGACCTGAGGCTGGCAGAGGCACCAGGTGCTCTTTCTTTGGTTGTGTTCGGCCTACCTAAGCCTCAGCAGGAGCTAAATCCTTTCCTTGGGTGCCAGCTTGACTGGCATGGCTGGTAAGGCTGCCTCTCCTTCTTCCTTCTGGAGGGAGGGGATGCAGTGGCAGCACCTGGAAGCAGGAGAGAGGCTGCAGGGCAAACGTAGAGAATGTGCTCCAGCAAGCAGTCCCCTGGGGGGAAAGCAGTGTGGTGTGTGCATGGCAGGGAGGAGCATGTGCCCATTGCCTGTCCTACCTCCCTCTCCATCCTGAGCCTCAACTTGGAGCAGGGCTGCCTGAGGTCCCCGGAGGCCACCCGCAGCGCCCAGACTTCGGACCTCAAGAGCCCAGGGCCTGGCGTCCGTCGTTGGTGAGCAAATCTCTACTGGTGGGGGGAGTCTGCTCAGTCTCTGTGTTTGGGGCAAAACGAAACCATATGACCCTCTTCAAAGAGAGCTCCTTATCTGCTGTTTGGTGGAATTTCAACTGTTTTTTTTTTTTTTTTTTTTTCTGGGCCCCCCAAAGAAAAAAGTGCCCAGGACCAGAAATAAAATCCGAAAGCCCGAGATAAGTCATAGTGGAGGGAAAGAATAAGTGAGCGAAGGGACCTGCCGGCCCCCGAGGCGAGACCTAACTCTGCCCACCGTCCTCCCTGCGGCAAGGCCGTCTTGCTGCCCCAAACCCTTCTGAGAAGGTCCCTTGCACTCCTCGGCTGCCTCTTCCCCCTCCGTCGGAGGTCCAGGAAACACGGGGAGAAGCTGATCGTGGAGTTCCCGATCGCGACCAGCAGCGCTCACCGCTCTGAGACTTGGGGCTGAGCCGGGCCCCTATCTGGGTCTCAGTTCCCCTTGGGCAGAGCGAGGAAGCTGGGCGCGCGAGGAGGTCTCTGGAGCCCTGCAGACGCGTCCCCTTCTGGACGAACAGCAGGGCTCCTGCCTGCATGGGCTGGCTGGAATGTTCAGAGTGAAGGAGCCGAGTTTTGGGGACAAGAATATTTCGTTTGTACATCCGGGACTCGGCGGCTGTCCTGGGGGCACGGCAGGGCAATAATGAGCAGTCCCGGTATCGCGCGGGACCCCAAACTGTGGGCCTGGGCTCCCGGCCTTGGAAAGGGCGCACGGCTTCCGATGCGCCCACAGGCCTCCTGGTCTGCCACCAGCCGAAAGTCTGGCCTCCGACACAGTCCCCGCACGTCCGTGGCTCCCGGGTAGGCAGCGGAACTGCAACGGCCGTAAGTCCGAGACGGCTGCGGGGTGCGCTCCTGGCCCCGCACCTCAGCAATAAGTGTGCGCGCATGTGTTGCGGCAGTGGAGGGACTTTTGACCGACGAACCAAAGCCCGGTCCCAATGTTCGGGCGAAGGCTTCCTTCCCGCTGGACCAGAACGGCAGCCGTCCCGCTGGGGCCGGGCGTGGGGGCTGGCGCCGGCTCAGGCAGGCAGGCTCCCGCGGCCGGTTGGGCCGTTTGCAGTTGGGAGGCCCCCCGGCCAGGACCGCGGACTGCGATTTCATTTGGCTCTTTCTCTCTCTGTCTCTGCTCGCCCTCTGCAGACGAATCGGCAGCGGAGACCGGCCAGAACTTGCTATTCGACGTGTCCAGCCTTTCCGACGCCGATGAGGTGGTAGGCGCAGAACTGCGTGTGCTGCGCCGCGAGTCCCCGGAGCCGGAGCCGGGCAGCACGATTCCCCCCGCGCTGCTGCTGTTGTCCACGTGCCCCGATGCCGCCCGCGCGCAGAGCCTGCTGCACTCTCGGTCGGCCGAGCCTCTGAACCGGGCGCGCTGGGAAGTGTTCGACGTGGTGGACGCCGTCCGGCGCCACCGACGGGAGCCGCGCGCCACCCGCATGCTCTGCCTGTTGTTGCACGCAGTGGAGGGTCCGGCGCGGAGGCCGCTGGCACCGAGATGGCTGGGCTTCGGCGCTCGGGGCGGAGGCAGCGCGGCGTCGGAGGACCGCGCGTTGCTGGTTGTCTCCTCGCGAACGCAGAGGAAGGAGAGCCTGTTCCGGGAGATCCGCGCCCAGGCCCGCGCGCTCGGGGCAGCGCTGGCCGCGGAGCAGCCGCCCGACCCGGGACCCAACGCCGGGTCACCGACTGCTGTCATCGGCGGTCGCAGAAGGCGGCGGACCGCGCTGACCGGGGCTCGCGCTTCGCAGGGCAGCGGCGGCGGCGGCGCAGGACGGGGCCATGGGCGCAGAGCCGGGAGCCGCTGCAGCCGCAAGCCGCTGCACGTGGACTTTAAGGAGCTGGGTTGGGATGACTGGATCATCGCCCCGCTGGACTACCAGGCATACCACTGCGAGGGCGTTTGTGACTTCCCGCTGCGCTCGCACCTCGAGCCCACCAACCACGCCATCATTCAGACGCTGCTCAACTCCATGGCGCCCGAGGCGGCGCCGGCCTCTTGCTGCGTGCCCGCGCGCCTCAGCCCCATCAGCATCCTGTACATCGACGCGGCCAACAACGTGGTCTACAAGCAGTACGAGGACATGGTGGTGGAGGCGTGCGGCTGCAGGTAGCGAGCGTGCGGGGCTGGGGAGGGCAGCCGCACCGCGCCGAGGACCCCGTGCTGAAGAGCAGCTGCGGTCCGGGCCTGTCACCGAGCGTGGGTGCAGGTCGGACTCTGGCCCCGCGCCCGCGTGGAGGAGAGAGCGCACCCTCACACTCCCACCCACACACTCGTTCACTCATGCACACACTTACCGTGACTGCCCCCCAAAGCCCTGGGTAGAGATGACCTGACGCTACGGAGTGTCGCAGCCGCGAGTAAGGCAGGTTACAGTTGCACCTGCGCTTCCTTTAGGGGCCAGGATGGTGTTTGTGTTCACGTTAAAACGACAGACACTAAATCCGGTAGGAACAGGCTAGGGAATTGCGAGGTCCAGAATGGGTGAACTAAAGGGGTACTTTAAGTTGCATCTCACCCCTTTATGTTTCTGAGTGTGGGGCACGGGGGCTGGGTGGCTGAGTTCTGGGTGTTGCATCCGGGGACGGACGGACGGGGCCTTTGCTGCAGGTTTGCGGCGCCCAGAGGCCACTCATTATGGGAAGGAGCCGCTGCAAAGGCCTTACCTATTTGCGTTGACTTAAAAATGGGCCGTGGCCCTCGGCTTTGGAAGGGAGGGCTTGTCTGAGAGAGCACCGCGTGGAGCCTCCTAGATCTCCGCGAAGGTGAGCGCCATTCTTCTTCTTTAAATCAATTCTTATTGGGAATGATCTAGACAGCAGAAAAAGTATTTTCCTTTGATGGGGGAGTGAGACTGGGAAGAGGTTTTAAACTGCAAGGCTGATCTGACATGGAATTTGGTGGTGGTGGTGGGGGGGTTGCGCATCTGCCAGGTTCTGCCAAGCCCCTGGGCTGGGCAGTCAGCGTGGTGGCAGTCCCTGGGGGCGCTCAGGAGGAAGCCAGTGCAGAGCCTGGAGTGGGAAAGCTGTGGCTTCTCCTGGAGACCTGCTGGGAAGTTTTCCTAGGCAGCTGCCAGGGAGGCCCTCAGGGCTGGAAAGAGGCAGCGGGGCATCCTGGGTGGCTGGCCCCGCAGAGGACTCAGGTTCTCTGCCTGCTACAGGTGCCGTCCCTCCAATGGCACGTACTCAGAGTGCACCGACGTGTGCTTGTGCTTAGCTAGCACATCTGGGTCAGCTTTGACACGCTGTCACTGTGTAGTTGCTGCAGTTTTTGGCAGTGTGATAGTGACGGGAAACGAAGCCACGCAGAAGTGGTTTTGTGAGCTTTCAACTCCCTGAAAGCCAGGGGTTCAGAGCAGGAGGAAGGTGCCCCCCGCCCTCTCTTTCTCTGTCCAGGGGCACCTGCAGGGTGGCTGCGGTGGCCCCTTCTGAAGGTCTGGGCCTTGGTGTTGGGGAGCGGAGGTCAAGTCTATCTTCCAGGCCCTAGATTTTGTCCCCAAAGGGACTTGTTGATGGTAGGATTGTCTGTCCATGTGAAAGGGAGCTCACACTTCGACAGCCTTCATGGTTTCATTTGGCTCGTTTCTTCCTGGGAGTCCTTTGTGGCCTGTGCACACGTTTGGGTGAGGGGAGGGAAATGAGCTGGGGGCCCCAGAGGGCGCCTTTGGGAGCCCCTGCAGCCCTGCCGAGCGAGTGTTCCTGTCAAATGCTGTGCTGGGTGCTCTCCTTCAGGGTCCCCGAGAGCCATTCATTCTACCCTCCTTGTCTCAGATGCTGAGGTCCAGGGCTGGTTAAACACATTTTAATTTTCAGTGATTACACTCTGAAGAGAGAGGGAGAGAGATGGAGAGATGAAAGGTTTAGATGCAGCTAATTTATTTAAGGGCCCCACCTGAGTCTTTTTTATCCTGTAAAATTCCCCCAAAGGAAAAGAAAACACATTTATAATGTAAATTTATATGCTGTGGCCATGTGGGTAGCTATAAATAACCAGAAAATGCAACAGTCTCTTCAGGTTAAAACCCCAAACCTCCCGAAGTGGCTGCTATACTGCACCTCCATCCAGTCTCACGGCCTGAGCTGACAGTCTGGTCACATTGATGGATTTCGCCAGAGAAGACTCACTCTGTTTTTAAACTCTGACTTTAATAACGATTGCTTGGTGATTGTTCCAGTATCTGTCATGGTGAAGAATAAAAGGGGCAGTATTAGAGGTTTTAGAAAGGAGGCAATGAAAAACTATAGCTAAATATTATTTTAAAGAAATCCTAGGGTATTTAGTATCTTTGGACAAAAGCAAACATTTTTATACTTCTTCAGGGACTAGAAAAAAAATTGGGGTGGGGGGGAAGAAATGTGATTTAGTCTGAGATTTTTAGGGCAGGAAAAAAAATCTTCGTTTTTTTTCATTTCCTCCTCATGACCTCCTTCTACCAAGTGATACAGGAATAGGTGTCTTCCTGCACCTGAGTCCAGGCTGCACCCAGGGAGGGGGTGGGGGAGTGTCTTCGGCCAGGGACCATTCCTTCCAGGGCCTCGATGACTTCAGTGTGTCCTTTGCTTGCCAGGCAAAAGGAATGCCTCCTGGATTTCTGCTGGAGCTGCCCAGAACCAGACACGGGCAGTCCCACTCCAACTCTGCTCAGGCCTCTGACATCTCTGAGTTAAAAGTAGGTGAAGGGAGAGGATGTGTTTCATTTTGTACAAATGACAGCAGAAGGGCCATCCCGTGTGGAGGTGGGCGGGTTTTGGCAGCTGAGATGCGGTTGGGATAGACTAGCGTTGATGAGGTATGGAGAAGGGATTCTGCCAGCACAGTCGGCAGTGCCCTGGACTGTCTGTCTGTCTGTCTTCTAGGAAATGAGGAGTGGGGCCAAGTCAGCCAGCTGGGAGCTCCAGGCCCACCGGTGGGAGAGCCGGCTGCTGGCAAGTGGAGTAAAAAGTGTTAGGACTGTGCTTGAAGACAGCCCCACCCCCTCCCCCAAAGTAGTCCTCCTGAAGTAAGTCAGAGGTTTTCATTTTGTTGGGGAGAACTGTGCACTACTGTTGAGAGCATTTCAACCACTCTTCCCATTGGAGGAAGGTTGGCACAGGGCAGGCCAGCTGGGGCCCCAGGGGGCTGGGGCTGCACCTGACAAACACCAAGACAGCTTGGTCACTGCTGCTGGAAGCCAGGCCCCAATATTAAGGGGGACCCCACACTGGCAGGCAGCCATGTCCCCCGATGCCCAAAGGCTTTCCAAGCAGCGGGCTGGGTTCTCCCAGAGGGTGACGGGCTTTGTCCCCTTCACTCGGGGACACAGGCTTGAACTGTGCCCTGTCATACACACGCTGCCCTTCCCTCCACTGTTCTGGCATTTTACTGCTGAAGTGGCACAGGAAAGAGGAGAGGTGTGTATTGTGTGACGGGGGCGTCAAGCCCCCAAACCTGGGGCAGGGACGTCTCACATGGCAGTCTCAGGGGGTGTCTGCAGGAGCGGGAACCTTGCTCTCCTACTGGCCACCCTGTGGGTGTGGCGGGAGAAGAGTTCATACCCTACCAACCATTTATCCTGTCCGCAGTTGCGCTCACGCTCAGAGCAGAAAATAACGAGGGGCTGCACTCAGTCTGATTTCCTTCTTAAAGCAGGGGGAAAATGGAATTCTTCCCAAGTTCATGCACAGAAACAGTCAGACTCTCCCCGTGTTTGAATCTGGTTTCCAGAAAATGAGGCGAGGGGGACAGAGAGCATCACAGCTGTGTCTGGGCCCCTCATGTCATTGGGGACCTTGCTGGCTCCCGTGAGAGTGTGTGAGTGGGGTTACAGAACCTCCTCCAGGCCGGAAAGTGGGGCCCTTTCAGTGGGGCGCCAGGTGGGCCCAGGGTGGAGGACGGAGGCTCTGAGAAGCAGCAGTGTGTCGGAGGGAGGGAAGGGCCCACAGTGCCTTCTCAGAAAGGGTCTGGACTGGGAGGAAGGAGAGCAGCGGGCAAGTGAACCCAGCAGTTAGAACACATCAGGAGGGAGCAAGAAGTAACTGGATCCCCCTGAGGGGTGTCTGAGTGGCTCTCTGGTCCCAGCCCACTGGGGGCTTCTATGTGCCCAGGAGTGACCTGCCCCACGCAGCCATCTGCCCGCCTCCAAGCTGAGAGGTCACTTCTCTCTCTGGAGCTTCAGTCTGACCCCATGGTCCCAGGATTCTGCCTGGTCCAAAGGCTCACTCACAGAGTTCAGAGGCAGAGCAACTGTGACCACTCCTGGGAAAGGCCCCCCCCGATCCCCGTGCCACCGCCACCTCTCACAAGTGTCACAGCCCTTGCCTGTGTGTGTCCATTATACTCTCAGCCTCTGTCAGTGCTTGGTGGATGCTGCTTTGATTTCTACCCGGGGCAAGGCAGGTGCAGGGGGGCCAGGCCTCGAGGGTGGGGCTCATCTCTCCAAAGCCAGACTTTTGCTGTGTCCCCAGTGAGAGGCACTGTCAACCCAGCTCGAGTTCCCCGGGCTCACACAGTGATGGGTAGAACCACCTCAGGCTTGGACTGTCCTGGGACCAAGTACTAGAAGGGCTCCCCCTTGCGGCCGGTGCCTATGCAGCAGCAGAGGAGAGAACAGCCTGTGCCTTCTTGGCAGCCCAGACAGGGACCTGGGGCTGTCCCAAAGGGTGTACTGCTCCACCAGGTCCCCAGCAGGTCTCCACCCCCTGCTCAGCCACCTCATTCCATGGCCATGTCCAGTCCAGCTTCCGGGGGAGTCTATCAGGGGAGGTACCAGAAGAACCCCTCTTTCTCTTCTTTCAGATGGCCTGGAAATGGGGGCAGAGGTTGACATTAACAAACAATAGAGGGAGATGTGGAAAAGATGCCATTTCTACTTTCTCAGACAGCTGGGCCTTTTGCACCTGGAGCCTTCTGGCCACTCAGGCCAGAGCAGGCTTCTCCCTTTGTGCCGGACTTTCACTGGTGCCCGGAGCATGGAACTGCTCAAGCAGGTCCCTTGCAAGGAGGCTGCAGGTGAGATAAGCCTGTTCTTGCCAGGAGGGCCACACCTCCTGTCTGCGGAGAGCCACCAATGTGGGTGTGGCTGTGGGAGAGGCTTGGGGACCAGCCTCCATTGCCCGGGGAGGGGTGTGACTGAGGGCTTCATTCACCGTGTGGGCTGCATTTGTTTAGGGTTCAGAGATGTCTTCTGCTCATGATGTTCATGCGCCAGTGCCACCATAGTCACAGGCACAGGTGCTGTGCCTACAGTGGCCTGGGAGTTGGCCCCGGGATTTCCTGGCCAGGCAAAGGCACAGGCTGGTGCTTCATGGAGGAAGTAGTAGTCACAGCAGAGCAACCTGGGACGGTGCAGTGGGAGAGGGCAAGGTCACTGAAGAGGAGTTTGTGTTTCAGGTCATGCTTATAATCAAAAGTACACAGTCAGTGGGCAATGGTCGATTCCCTGCCATGTAGACCTCCCGGGGCAGCCCTGCTCGCCCCTGTCTGTGCAGGCGGAAGAAAACACTGCTTTTTTTTCTTACGGGCACCCCTGTGATGGCAAGAGGGCCGCGGGGTCCGTGGCCACTCCTGAGGGAGGTGCTTCTGCGGTCAGGTGAGTCTGCTGCCAGGACAGATCAGCGCACTGGTGTCTGAAGCACAGCGGGCACATTTTTGTGCCTGATAAGCTTTCTTCTGCAGAAATTTTATTATTATTTTTTTCTAATGGGATGTGAAATAAGTTGTCCAGAAAAGCAAGGAAAAGCTTCTGACAGTCCAACCCCTGGCTCCTCTAGGCCTGGCAGTAGAGACCTTCGCGGAGGGGCCAGCCGTCTGCTTTGCCTTTCTCTTCTCATCCCTCCTTTGGGCAACTGGCAAACAGGCGGTGCTGAGGCGGTGGCTGCAGGCTTGGCCAGGCAGCAGGTGGGCTCTGTGCTGCCCAGCTGCCCAGCATTGGCAACAACCACGCCCCATTGCTCCATCTAGCAACGGGGGCGAGGTGCCCATTCTGGGCCTAGGCCCCACTCGGACACTTGACGGCCAGAATCTAGAACCTTCCCAGAACCTTCCAGGGCTGAGGTGTTCTCCTGGCTGACAGAACCCAGACACCCTGTAGGGCTTGTTCAGAGGAGCCCTGCTGACATAGTGGTAAGCACACTGACCCCAGGTGCACAGGCTTCCCCAGAGGATGCTCCCAGGACCACAAACCAGGAAGTGCAGCACGCAGGCCAGTGAGCTGGGAGTTTGGGGAAACTGTACACAGTTCTCATCCGTTGTATGTGTCATCTTACCATCGAGCCTGGCTTCTCTGAGACCTTGCACACATGGGCAGCCCTGGCTTGGATTTGTCAGAGGGGTGAGTGAGTCCGGAAGGCAGGGACAAGGTGTGGCGGAGGACCTCCCTTGTCTGCATGCTCATCTCCGGGTGACTGAAGGCTGCCAAGGGCAGAAAAACAACCACGTGTCCCTGTTTCCTCTGTGGCTTGGGGCAGCAACAGCTTGGCTTCCAGTGAGCAGGCTGCTTGAGGAAGGGGTGTGCCCATGGACAGGGCTTATTTTTTTGCAACTTAAATTCAGGGTCAGGGCCTGGTGGGCAGTTCAGCATTCCATGTAAGACAATGATGTCCAGTTCAGGAAGAAAGCAAGCTCGGGATGGAACGTGTTTTCTGGCTGGGAAATACTCACGTGTCCCGAGCTAGGAACAGAGACTCTGGAAAGGGGAATTTCTCCGGCATTCTCCCCCTCGGACACATCACACTTAGAATGCCAGCATCCTTAGGTCATTGTTTTTTTCTTGCATTTCACTTTATACTGTGGTGCGAACAACTTTTTTGTTTTCCGTGATGATGAGTCACACTTGTGTCACTTGAGGTCTTTTGGCTGGAAGTATTTCACCCCAAATGAAAAGGTAATGCATTTTTCACGAGGATTAAGATGCTGACTGCAATTGCGCTTCAGCAGATGACAACAGGGGATTCCAAAGTTTTTTACTTTTTCCTAAAAAGTACGTGAAGAAGCAGCTCTTCCCACCGGGAAGGCCTGTTTGTGCAGGTCCTGGGTGGGCAGCAGTGTCTGACAGGACGGGCATCCCACCCCTTAACAAGCATGTGCGCTCAACCCCAAAACGGTGATTTTAAGGAGATGGATGGCAATGGTGTCCCAGCTCAGTAACATGCCCATTCCCTTAGCCACTGTCGACAAAGTTAATTATTTGGGGGTGGTTAGAAGTCCCTTTCCTTTCGCAATGATGCTCGCTGTTTTTCAGCTTGGCTCGGGAGTAAGAAGGGGGAAGAGGGTTCTTTTTAAACCCTCATTTAACCCAAGCTGAAATCTCCTTTGGGGGCAGTCTTCCAGAACTGGTTTGGCCAGAGCAGAGCTCCATGGCCTGGGGGCTGGAGAAGGGGTTGTCTCCCAGCTCCCCAGCCTGGCCCTGTGGGCAGCAGGAGCTGACGCTGTGAACACTGCCCATGCCCGGGCCAGCTGGCAGGGTGTGCTTCAAGGGCAGGTACAAAGCCACTGTGTATATGTATTCTCAAGTTTAAATAGATTGTACATACCGACGTGTAAATGAACTGTAAAACAGCAGTCTCTATTTTTCTTGACAGTTACATAGCAGTATATATTTGTTACACATGCTTGTACACTCTTCCTTACCCATTTGGACCTTGTGTACAGATAAGTTGATTAAATATTTTATTGATGAAACGCCTCCTGACTGGTCTTTGGAGAACTACTGTTGACCTGTTATTCTGTGTTAGACCTGCTCATCTTCCTCAACACTGAGAACAGTCGTCAGCCACGTAGGTGTTAGGAATGATTGCATTAAAACGGGGTGCCTGGGAGCCCTGGGCCCATTCATTAGTCTTCATGCTGATCATCCCTTCCCACCCTCTTGAAACACCTCAGGCTCTAATGTAGAGATGTCCCCCAGGAGGGGGGCCTCAGGTGCAGGGCTTGCTCCCTGGGTCTCCTGACTCGTGTGACACCGATAGGACCCTGGATGCAGCCCCACACTGCATGGCACTGTGGCACGGGAAGGTAGACGAGTCAGCTCGGGTTCAGGGGAGAAGAGGCCAAATGCAGTGGAAAACACTTTCTCTCTGGAAAATGAGCACCGTCACTTGCAGTGAGAGAGTGTGGCCGCTGCCAGCAGCCAGGGTGGAGAGCGTTTCTGTTTTCATGCGTGTCCTGTGCTGTGGGACCTGTCTCGGTGGGGAAGCAAGAGTGGGTCCCAGCGCAGGCGGCCAGATCAGGCCTCCAAATGCCCAGCACAGGGCCCAGAGGTGTCAGCGAGGGTGGAGTTTGGGGAAACCGACAAAGCCCCACCGCAGACCGCACAGGGCCTTTTGCTCAGGGCTCTGGGAGACCAGTGAGTGCCGAGGTCCGTGCTCAGTGACATGAACTTGGGTCCTTCCAGATCTCCCCCAGATGGCACAGAGGACCCACTGCACAGCTTTCCACCTTGGCTTTCTCCTGCTGATGAAGGAGAAAGCTGTTTCACCTGCATGTCTCTGGGGGAGCGGTAGTGATGGAGCAGCCGTGGTGGGGCAGTCACAGGGACGTGCCCTCATGCTGACTTGTTACCAGGAGCAGCTCCAGTGGGACAGGGGTTGGGCCAGTGTGACCCAGTGTCCGGCGGAGGGTGGTGGCACAACCGTCCTCTGTGCTCCAACGTTCCCAAGGGTGTTAGTGCCAGTCCCTGCGGCCACGTGGCTTTCTCTGGAGAAAAGCTCAAACCGAGTCTGCTCCCTTTCTGTCCCTAGCTTCATCACTACTAATTAAAGGAGTCCTTTCTTTGGAATAAACTTAGGTTCACCTTTAACCAACTCATTCGGTAGGAACAACAATGTGTGAGCTTTTTGAGCCAGCTATTGGCAAGTATCATCTTATCTTGCTTTGATTATACTCATCCTTGGTCAGTTCTTCGTTTTCTCTCTCTTCAGTCTCTCTCGGTCTACCCTGGCATTCCGTGGTCTGAGGCTTATGCATTCGACAAAGAAGGGGCAGTTACAGGGAGAAAGGAAAGTCAGGGGTTGCGTTTAGGAGCTCATCCCATTTCCCAAGCGCGGACAGCACACGCCTGCAAGGCCCTGCGATGCCTGACGCTACACGGAGGCGAAGACTGGCTTCTCCGCCCCCCCTGGTGCCTGACGCCTGCGCCCTTCCAGGCAGGAGGGCGGAGGCAAAGATGAGCATCGTTGAGGGTGGGGCTGCCTGACCTGGGCGTGGGCGCATTGTGCTCCTGCGCCCTGAGAGTGCTATACACTCTCCTCAGGAGGAACAGTGATTGGGGACAAACCCGTCCACTGCAACGTGCCACCAGCGTGCAGCCACTGACCGTGGTGGGGCTGAGGGCGTCTGCTGAGTCCTAATCACATGCAGGTGCGCGGCCCTGCAGCAGCGGCCAGTAGGAGGAAGCCCAGATGTCCGCGCCGAGCCTGAGCCGAGTGGATTTGCGGAGGCGGAATCCTAGCCCCTCCGTGAGGGAGGGGGGCCCTGCAGGTGTACCCGCACCCCTGGCTGTGATGGACGCCCAGTCACAGGGTCACATTCCCCTCCCAGGGAGGAGGAATTTTCCCATAGACTTACCCAGCAAGGAAGTCGGTCTCAATGTGGGGAGGTCAGCGCGGGCCCCTCTGCCAGAATGTCTGAGGAATGCAATAGAAAATGAACACGCGGCGCCGGCCCAGCGCACACTCTCCTGTTATTGCTGTAATTCCCACTTGGGGTGCTGCCTGGGGTTCGCGCGCAACAAATAATGTCCACATATTTGGTAGTTGCTAATACCCAAACTCCAGAGGTTTTCTAATCATAGGAGAATGGAACAGTTGCAGCCAGAGGGGACAAGAAGAATGGGCCATGATGTCCAGTGGCCTCGCTCTCCTGTCGTCCCCTGGTGCCAGAAAGCGGACTGTCCCCGTCCTGGAATCTGACCCAGCTGTGCACAGCTCCGCTGGGAAAACCCTGAGGAGATGTCAGTGGGCCCACTGCACACTTGCAGTTACACACTCGGTCCTGAGGGGCCGGGAGTCCCTTGGATGTGATTCCCCACCAGTGTGACTGACTGAGAGAATTGTGGTTTTGAGAGCTTGCCTCCCAGTTGTGGTAGAAACTTTTATTAACTTAGATAACAAAAGGTATTGATTAGTCCATGTGCCAGGCCTATCCTGCAAGCCCCGAGAATCCAGAGATGACTGAGACAGAAGTCCATCTCCTAGGGGGCCCCTTTGAAGGGCAGGAAGGGGTGTTGACGGCGGGGAGGTGCAGGCTGATAACACTGTAGTTCCTGCAATAATGGTAAGTGCTTCGATAGAGATATGGCCAGGCCACACGGCTATCAGGGCTTGAGGGAGGGGAGAGGGAGAGCTCCGGGAGGCAGGAGCAGTTTGTATTTTGGGCCAAGGCTCCAGGGGGTGGGGTAGAGGCACGGGCACCCGGAAAGCCAGAGCAGTTGAGTGCAGAGGTTTCGGAGCTCAATACACCTTTAGAGGAGCTGGCAGGAGCTGGCAGGAGCTGGCGCATCCCGAGCCCTGCCGCTGTGGCGGAGCTGTACCCTCAGTGCATCCGCTGGCAGGCAGGCCCCTGTGTCCAAATGCACTGCCTGAGCCACTTCCCCCACCCTGAAGGCTGGTCTGTTTTATCTTCTGTTCTTTCAAAACCACTCACTTGTTTCCCACCATCTACTCTTCACTTCTCTCACATGCCCCCCCACCCCCCGCCCCCCGGCCCCCGGCTCCCAATCCTTCCTGCTTTCCAGGCTGCCCACTGTGGCCTCCAGGAGGCAGCACGGGCCAAGGACAGGAGAGGATGAAGGCAGGTTCTGGAGTAGAGGCCTGCATTTGAATCCCAGCAGTCACTTGGTAGCTGTGAGGTCCTGAAAGTCCTTCACCTCTGCACCTCCATGGTCATCTGTGAAGTGAGTATAACCACAACCTTGAAGGGCTGTGGGACCTAAAGGAGATGCCATGAAAGTGTAGGGTGAGCTGGGGGTTCTCTCTCTGGCCTTGTGCTTCCTTCCCCAGACCTAGCCAAGGTCTCCCAGTCCTTCTGGCTCTAGGAGCAGCCTCCTCCCCCCTTCTCTCTCCAGGAGTTGGCTTTACAGAGCCATGGCAACCACCCAGAGAAGACTAGTGAGCCTTCCCTGACCTCACCAGTCTTGCTCTGGAGGCCTCCAGTCTGGAGGAAGAGGACAGACCCACGTCCCACATCTGCCCCTGACACCTGGACCAATGTGATCACTCACCTACATCTCTCTGGGGCACAGGCAGAAATCTCAGTCCCTGGGAAATGGAAAGCTTTCCTGTCCTCGGCACTCCTGCATGACAGCTTTGGCCTAAGGCCTCAGAGGTGTATTTGTTCACAGAACATGGCTAGTTTCACACATAGTTCCAGCCACTGATGGCTCCTGAAACCCCTTCCCTCCAAGGGAAGGAGCCAAGTATATTCTCTCCTGTAAGAGAAGGCCAGGAACAAAGGTGATGTCTGGTGTGATTTAAGAGATGCTCGGCTCCCTGCACCTTTTCTACATGGACTGTAAGCCCCTCGAGGTGATGTTGGAGCACCTTGGGCTCTGTGGGCCAGTCCTGCATGGCCCAGGGCCAGACAGCGGGGCCAGGTGGGCAGGGGTCTCCCTCCTGCCCCTACCCACACTCCCCAACATGAACCAGAAATGCTGAGACTGCAAGAACCAAGTTGCAGGTTGGGTGAAACAATGCAGAAGCCAAGTACCACGGGGTCCTCCACTGCACCGAAGAGAAGAGACAGTAGAAGAAAAATAAGTTTGCTCTCATTTTCCGTCAGGTACCATGTTATTGAGCACTGACCACAAGCCAGGCAGGGTGCTCAGTATCACATGCATGACCTCATTTGCAACAAACAAACAAGCAAACAAACAAAACCCCTCCCTAGATCCAAAATCCAAAAAATGAAGCAAGTGCTTTCATAGATGAAGACAGGGGGTGGGGGTGGGGGTTGCGGGGGCTGTGGGAGAGGTTCAGAAAGGTTGAGTCTATGTGACATCAGAAACCTATTAAATGACAGACCTAGGATTTGAACCCTGGTCTCCATTTACTGCTTAAGAAGGAGAAGCTCACTTTCTAGAAAAGAAGCAATGAGAGCCAGACGAAAAAGGAGAGAGCATTTAAAAAATAATTATTTTTATAATTTCAAAATCATCTCAAATTTACAAAAAAGTTGTGAGTAAAATACAAAGGACGTATTTTCCCCTCTGGACCATTCGAGAGTAAATGGACAGGCTGCCCCCTCACCCCAGACACTTCAGTGAGTCTTCAGTACAACTAAGGACGGTGTCTTCCTTCTCCTCATCAGGACCACTGAAATCATAAAATCAACATCTCTTCTTCCCAGCTCATTTCAGACCCCTTTCAAATGTGCAAGTTGTCCCAACAATGATTTTTAGTAAGAACCTTGAATCCAGAATCAGGGGCTGTATTATGTTGTCCTGTCTCCTTCAATCTGGAATTAAATTTAATGCAGTATAGGGTGACGAAGAATCAAGCCTTTGGAGGCCACTGGCCGTCTAGGGGTTGAGGGCGAAGCAGACGGCAAGAGGGCCCTGGATGCCTCGGACATCAGCCTCGAGAGCCGTGGGGCTGGCTGCCCCGGATATCCTGACCCAGGGTCCAGGGCAGACCCAGAACCACCGCAGGCACTGGTCACATCCCAGTTTAGGCTTTTCCTTCGCACTTGACACCCCCATATGAAGTTAAATCTTTGACAAGGGCCATCCAGGTGGCTGACTGGGACATACACGCAGAAATCTTCTGGAAAAATAGAAGCATTTCATCTACTGCTTATCAGTCTCAGCCTTTTATTTTTAGTATTACAATAGTTAATAATAAAAATCAGTATTATTATTATAGCCAATCTTTGTTAAGATACTCTTGGTCAGGCACTGTGCTAAATGCTTTAATTTTATTATCTGCTTTAATTCTTCCACGGTATGAGGTATGCACTAATATTAAGACCATCTTACAGATGAGGACAGTGAGGCATGGAGAAATCAGATGGTACCTAATCCTGGCACAGACTGTAAGGCCTCTAGAGTTCACATACTTTATCACCTCATATGTATGCATGGAAGCATTTATAAAGTCTTTTGTTTAATTCCTAATGAAATAAAATGAGCTTCAACCTCCTGGAATCTGATTCCTCCTTCTCTAAAGGAAACATTGAGAACAGCGACTTTCCCATAGCACAGAGAGACTCCGGCCCGAGTCCCACTCAGGAACACGGTTCAGACCACACCCGCTTCCCCCAGCACATGGGGATCACGCCGGGTGGGCTCATATGCTCTGGAAAAGCTTTTACTTCAAAAATTTATTTGGTGCCTAGATGATAAACAGGAAATGAGAGCCAGTGATATTTTACTTTGTCATTTTACTTTTGATCATTTTTAAGCTCTGAAAAACAAAACGAGATACAGTTTCATACTTGTGGACTTTTGCACCATGGAGTGATGTCGTGAAATGACATCAGAAGAAAGCTGGGGGTGCTGTTCTTTATTTCATAGGTGTGGGCAACAAGACTTGCTTCAGTGCTCAAGCCAGCACTGCTGAGCACCTCCTGTATGCAAGGCTCTTCCCAGCCGGCAGTCCCAGCTGCTGACACACGATCTCTCGAAGGCTTTCCCATGCAGGTCCCAATAGGGAAGTCGTGTGCAGTCTTGTGCCAGTGGCCCAGGTGTGTACTGGGCTCCTCTCTGGAGCCAAGAATACTCCTTGCCTGCAGCTTGGATCTGCCCCTCCAAAAAGTCATTTGCTCTAATGCAGAAGCCCTGCCTACCAGTAACTGGTTCAGCACTCACCACGGGGTTGGGAGCATATTGGGGCTGCATCTTTCATCAGGGGGCTTCAGGTTCTGAGAGGAAGGCCAACAGCCATCCACTGTCCTTAAGCCTGAGGGACTCCCCTAGGAGAAAACCAAATGTTCTGATCCATGGTCAGTCGCCACTGCCCTCGGTGCGATTTACTGGCTCCCAAGGCCCCAGGACTGAGTCAGTTTGGGGAAGGCAGCGATATTGTTGGCCCACTCGAGGCCAGAGGGCAAGCTTCTTCTCCACTGTATCTCAAGGTGCCCACAGAAAGTGAATTCACGTAACTGAATGACTTGATTTGGTTCATTAGTGAAACAATTTCTTTACAACTACTATGCAGAAATGGAACAATAATTTACGGTAATGGAAATTCACTATTCAGCTATCGAAAGATGCCTTTTTGGAAATTAGTTAGTAGAAAAAGAAAAGAATCACAATTATAGTTGAGACTCTATCCTCAATTCCTAGCACAGTACTTGGCTCACTGCTGGTCCTCACTGGAGTTTCCTGAAAGGAAAGCACAGAAGGGGCAACTGCATTTGGTAGGTACAGGCTAGCCTGGGGCAGTCCAGGGCCTCCCCATCCTGGCTCTGGAGAAACAGAGCCTGCTGGCTGTCTCGTGGTGGGAGAGATAATCAGGATCCTTCAACAACTCTTGTCCGCTTAGTTGAGCAGAGGAATCTCTGGCGAACTTGAATCTCTGTCTAATGCAGGTAGACCAGGAAGTCATGCTCCTTGGGGAAGCTTCTCAGAGATGGGCACAGGCAGTGCCTCCCCTGAGGCTGGCTGTATTTGGGCCTGTGCCACTGGTGACCAGACACAGGCTGACTTGGTGGTTTGTAACATAGGTCTGTCTGAGGCTGTCCTGGGACCCGGCCCCATTCTGATGATCTCAGGCAAGACCTCTGCAAAGGTAGTTTGGGCTGATCTTTCGCTTCTGTCCTTAAGGGAGACTCCGGTCCACTGCGAAGACCTGGAGCTTATACATTTCACATATCTGACCACACACTGACTGTTCACTGATCTCTTACATTTCCTAGCAGATATTTCATCATCTTCTCTAGGAGAGCCTTTTCTGTAATGTAAGTCAAAATCAACTAAATTTAGACTTCCTTTTGGCTGCAAGGATCCTGCCTACCAAAGTAAACTGCATGGTGCCCCTGGGCCTCTCTTGCAAACATCAGAGTCCTGTTTAGATCATTATGTTCTTGAGTTTTGGAAAGTGTGTGGTTAAACATCAGGAATGTTTCATTAACTGTGTTTACTCCAGCCTGTACCGTGGGAAGCTGGGAGCTGGAAGTTTTTAAGCCAAGAGGTTCTCACTTTTTTTCACTTCCAATATCAAATGCTGAAATTAAGCATCTACCTACTAAGTCTACTACGTCCTGCTGGGAGTCAGTGTACCTACTGCCCCTCTGAGCCAGCGGTCAGTCCTTGTTCCCTTACTCCACTGCTTCTATTTTGGCCAGATCATCCTTTAGCCAGTCGGCTACCATGTCAGCCATTTCCTGGTGAAAGTACAGGACAAAAGCATGACTGATTTTCTTCTCACAGAGTCGAATGTCTCCTTCTGGGAAATCCTTCTTTATGTCTTCATAGTACTGTGTTGGGCACCAACGATCTATAGTTCCATAGTAAAATGTAAGCTAAAAGACAAGACAAACACATTTTATTAGAAAACACTTCCACTTACAATACAGATGTGACAGCAGCAACCTGCTGTGAAAACGGCCCCTGTGCCTGGCCCTGTGCGCCAGTCCCAAGGCTCCCTCCAGAGAGTGGCTCTTCCAAGGCAGCGAGCCTCCATAGTTTGTGGGAGTGAACTGAGAGGCCTGTGATGGGAAGAAACTGGGGCAGGGAGAGCCCATGTGACAGACCACCCACGGCTCACTGAAAGGACTTGCCAGCAAAGCTGTGTGTGTTGGGGCTGGGAAGGACTCTGGGGAGATGACAAATGAGAACAAAAAGAGTTATTGAGACAAAATCACTGCTGAGTGACCAGTGACCATTCATTGCACGCTTAATAGTTTTCAGACGGCCAGTGGTAGGCATACGGGACATGGTTGTTGCATGTGTGCAAGGACGAATCAGGTAGACTTGGGCTTCTTGATGAAATGTGATCAGAACCCCAAGAGTGTCTGTGACCTTTCCACGAAGAGGCTCACGAGGCAGGAGAGTATGCTGTTCTGTGGGGAGGTGTTACAAACAGTCACACTTCAGGTGACAGCAAGCAGGCTGGATGGAGATAGAACCTTCTGTGAGGCATCACTAAGACAGATCCATACTGCCCATGACACACACAGGAATATATGTATGTGTATCTATGTATATATGTGCATACACATACACATGGGTATGCACACACATGTGTATGAGTGCATGCACATGGGTGATACATGTATATATAAGTGTATATTTATGCGCACACACATTTATGATAAGTACCTATATATGTGTGTCTAGCTCTAGTCTGTTCTCCACTAAAAACTAGGTTCTAGTTCTGTATTTCTAAAACAAAAAGGCAACAAAAGTGAAATCGTATTCAGAGTGGTACACAGTGGTCATTTCCACCAAAAACCAAGAACTAAGTTTAAGGACCCTGTGGCACCTGTTAGCATTAAAGAAAAGAGCTATGCCTGGCTGCAGCCCTCGAGCAGCCAGTCATACTCGCTTGTTGTCCCCGTAATACACCGAATGTGCTCCCGCACTCAAACCCTCATTCACGAATCTGTTCAGCAAACTCTTATGAGCATCTGCCCTGTGTTAGAAACCTGGAAAACAGATAATAAGATGCAGTTTCTGGTGGGGGAGCCTGGAGGCACGATGTACACAAGACAACCTCAGACCCCAGACGAGGGACAGCTGGGAGGGACCAATGGGCAGGAAAAGGTTCCTCAGAGAGTTGTTGCCCGAGTTGGGTCTTCGGGTTGGGGGAGCACAGTGTGGGGAGCAGCCCAAGGGAAGTAAAATGTCTGAGGGAGCATGGCACGCTTGGGAACTGGAAGTAATTCTGTCAGGCTGGAGCGCAGGATGGTGGGAGACGAGACTGGCAAGGCAGAGAGACAACGAGTCATGAACTTCTGCGTCATGCTAGGGAGGTCGTCCATTGCTCTGAAGTCCACAGGAGCTAACAAGTGACTTCACACAACGAGGTGACGTGGTCAGGTCTGAATGGAGGAAACTTCCTTAGGCTACCGTGGCGAAGTGACTGGAGGGGATCCAGTGGTGGGGGCGGATGTGGGAAGAAGGTGTGGCTGCCCACTGGGTGACTTTGCTGTATCGATCATTAAAGCCATCATCTGAACATGAACAGGTGGAACTGCCCTTAGAAAAGCACTGGCCTTCATTACAACAACACTATGACTTAACCAATATTTAAAGAGATGGTTAGTTAAAAAACACTTTAAAGAGCAATATATTTAATGTAGTACCCCAAGGGTCAATTACTAACAACTAAACACTGGATCGCTTCATAGGGATTTTTCTGGATGTTACTCGGGGTTTTAGTTTTGAATGACGCAAAGGATCTGTGGCTTGTGGATTTCTCACTTACTCCTCCCATGCCCGTATGTTTGCTCACTGCAACCACTTCTGGACACTCCAAAGCCCACTGTGACTCCTTGCAGAGAATGAAGTTCTTCTCACCCGCTGGAGGGCCAGCGGCTGCCTGACTCTTCCCCGTGGTACCAGTCTCCCTAGAGCTGACGTGCCCGACCCGACGGCCTGTGGGTGGGCGTTCTGACCAGCTGTAGCCAAACACATTTCCCAAATTCGCTCAGCAAACCACCCTGCTACAGCTTCCCCTTGAAATACTGCAGGGGGTACAAGCTGTCTGCAGGCATTACTTATCCATCGGTGGGGTGGTTCTCTCTCAGCCACTTCCCACCCTCACCACCAAGAGCCCTGTAAAGTGCATCCAGGAAGGAGTGAACGGAGCCATCCAGCACCTGCTCAGAGGAGGGGGAGTGCTGAGGAGTCGGGAAACTGAGACTTGGGCGCACCTGCCTCAGGCCTGCTCCTCTGCTCCAGGTCATGCTCCTGCCTGAAGACACCTGGACGCTGAGGAAGGCACTCTGGGAGCCCTTGCAGCAGGAGGGCTGGAAACCCCAACACAGGAGGGTCAGCTGGAGGGACGGCCGGGCAGGAAGACCTCCCCCACCAAGCCCCTCGGATAAGGAACACGGCCTCGCTGTGGCATTTGGTTCTCTCACCTACTGGCATCGTTACCTTTGGCCCTTACTGAGCCTCCCTGTGCCTGCTGCCTCCCTGCAAAGTGGGGCCAGAAACAGCTCCATTGTGGGCGGTGGTGAGCATCGGGAAACACAGCACACCTGACATCTAGTGAGCTCTCTGAAAGAGGGGCTGCCATGACAGTGCTGAGGACGATGCAGACAGAGGGACGTCTAGACCTGGACTGTGCAGTGGTGGGGGCAGCGTCTGTCTAGACTCTTCTCCACAGTGGGAGTTGTGCCCAGGTCAGAGGGAAAAACAGCCACGTGACCTTAAACTAGTTTTTGAGAAAATTTACATATTCATTGCCACCCCCCAAGCCACACACACACACAGAACTCCGCTGAAGTGACAGCAGGGAAAGACACTGGATGGAAGAGAAGTCATCAACCAGTGAACAGTGACACACAACCCTGACCTCGAGCTACCACTCGCGCAGGCCACCCAGAGGACCCTCCCCAAGTCTCACTCACAAGTGGGACCAGGAGCCTGGTTGCGTATCTTCCAAAATGAAGGAAGGCACTGGCGTTCAGAGACTTTGACTGCCCTTCCAGGTGGGCTCACAGGATGCGCCCCTGGGTTCTGGAAGCAGCAGAGACAAGGCCCCCTTTCCGGGTGCTGTGCAGCTTCCTCTGTTAACATTCCACAGAAAGTCACAGCTCCCTTGGTGCTACATTAGCAGGCTCGCCAGCTAAGGCTGCATGGTGGTCTTTTCAGGAGCACCCTGAACTGTCTCGTGTGGCAGTGGAGAGCCAGCCAGCACCGAGAAAGTACCAAAGAGCAAGGGTGCAGACGCTTGGGGAGGAGGCACGTGTTCTCGGCCTCACTTTGAGGTCTCCAGGAAAATGATGTCAGGCCTGCTTTCTTCGCTTTTTCCTTCTCTGAAAGGATACCCATGTGACCAGTTGTTTTTAATCCAAGAAGCAAAAGGTCAGATATAAAGCAGTCAGTTGCTTACTGAAACACACATTAGTGCTCAAGCATCCAACCCCGCAGCCACACCCCCACCCCGTCACTAGATCCCCCTGTCCTGCCTTCAGTCCTGTTTTCATCCCCTTCCGGCTTGCCAGGCTCAGGGCACAGGCTGGTGGGCCCTCTGGCGCACTCATCGGAGAGGAGAACCCAGGAAAGGCGGGCCAACTGTGATGGCCTCTCCCCCCAAGTCAGGCACTTAAGCCCGGACCCTGCAACCTTAAAGGAAACCTGCTCTGTAACATAAGCGGCTCCTTCCAGTCATTTAAAAACTTATCCTCCAGGGAACAGAGGGATGGCGGTCACAGGGCTTTAGAGTTTCACTGTAGTCTTTCTGAACAACCAATTTTAGGAGTTTGAAGAATTGCTAAAGAAAGGGAAACAGTTTAGGAAATTCATTTTCCAATTTACTTTGTTTCCTTTCTTCCTTTTATCCCACACTGGCCCAATTACCATTCTTAAGAAAACGAGAATTAAAATCCCCAAAGATTAAACAAAGTGGCTGAGGGTGGAGGGAAACACAATCCTTTATGACCATGGAGCCCTGCTTCCCCTGCAGGCATGAGGTGAGGTGCTGGGAATCGACGCCCGGGGCGGGGGTGGGGGGGTAGGAGATGTGGGTCCAAGGGGCTTACTGACTGGACCGAGTTTCAGGGTTGGAACAACCATACATCAAAGGGCCTGCAGAGTGGGGCTGTCTCTCTCTGTGTGACTCCAGAGTAAAGGGCCAGGACCCACTCACTGCAGATGGAAGTCCCGGGGTCATCGAGTGACGAGCTTCGTCTCTTGCTTACCTGGGACTGGAGTGAGAAGCTGACCCAAGGTGCCCGCTCTCCTCTGGGGAGGCAGCAGAGTACGAGGCATTGGGAACACGTTTACTCTCCTGTGTCTCTTTTGCCCTGGTATCTACCTTGGGAGAGTGGGAGATGTGCCGGAGGACCTTGCTTAACTAAGTCAGAGAGATGGCCCAGTGCAGCTCGTCTGTGCTCTGCTCGAGAATCCTGGGCCCAGGTGCCAGTACAGGTGGAGTGCTGGTGTGGTTTCCTCACTGCTGATCCTGCACGGCGCTCCCCTAGGCATGGGGTCGGAGTGGTGCCGTGATCTGCAACAGCATTGGGGTGTCCCTGGGCCTCTTGGCTACATATTCAGTATCATCAAAATCCTTGGGGGGGAGCAGTTAGCCAAGCAATCTTTTTCAAGTGCTCAGAGGCATACCTATGATTTAATTAATAATAGTAATCTTTTACTGAATGCTTAGTACATGCCATACACTCTTGCATAGTATTTATATGAATTACAGCATTATATTTTTAGAACAACTGTATGAGAATATACACCATTATTAAACCATTTTATTGATGGAAAGAGGAGGCACAGTGAAGTCATATAATTCAACCAAGGTCATAAAAGTAAGTAAGCAGCAGACATGGAGTTTGAGGCTCAGGCCGTGACTCTGAAGACTCTGCTCCCCAATGTACAGCCCCTACCCCCAATTACGCTCAACTAGAAAACACAAGTGCCTACAGTGAAGCTCTCTAGGTCAAAATAACTGAGATAAAAGCAAAGCTATCTATTTCCAGGATGATTATGACATTTGGAACAGGCTTCAAATTAAATAGGCAGAACTAACGCAATCAGTTTCAGACTGAGGTTTGGCGGAAAGGCAGCCCTGGTTAGCGGGCCCAAGGAGCGCTTCCTATGCTCCACTAAGCGGGACCTGCGCATGTCTGAAGGATTTGCATGCCTGGATCTGCAAACCCGGCACGAGGTTTGTTCCCAAAATCAGCATGCACCTCTGGGCCCAGGTGGGCTCTGCAGAATGGGAAGACAGCCATGGCAGAGCATTTCTGTTCCTGGGGACACTATGCCCCTTCCCCAAGCCACACTGTCATCCTGGCCCTCTGGGGGCAGGGGCAGCCCCACTTGGCAGCACCCCTCCCACGCTCATCATCAGGAAGCTGTGTCTCCATGTTCTGGCTGGGAGCAGTTTCAGAGCCCTGTGGACTGACAGTGGGGCTCGGCTTCAGTCTGGCAGTACACACACCAGCTGTTTCCATAAAGCCTAGGCCAAAGACGGTCACGGCAGTTTAGAATTTCCCTCCTAAGTGAGTTTTAAATGAAAACTTCAAGTTTCTAAATCAAACAGTAATTCACTTTCCTATGAATGGGATGCACATCCCCTTACAGTTTAGAACAATGACAGAGCACGGGAACGCTGACCTCCTTGCCTCAGACACGCCAGGTGCGTCATAAAGCAGAGCACACCCCAGAGGCTCCCAGAAGGATCAGGACTGGGGTGGCGAGAATGTACAGTGGACTCTCTTACTCTGGTTTATTCCAACCTGGTTCTCATTCCTGTCCCTCCCCCTCCACTTCCTTCTCACTCATTAGCTCCTCTGCTTCCTCCAACCTTCAGCTGCGTCCCCGAAATCAGTCTTTAGATTCTTCTCTCCTTGCACGACACACTCACACAGGTCACTGTTACCCATGCTCAGGACTTCCTCCTTGCACGACACACTCACACAGGTCACTGTTACCCATGCTCAGGGCTTCCTCCTTGCATGACACACTCACACAGGTCACTGTTACCCATGCTCAGGGCTTCCTCCTTGCACGACACAC
>VMDR010001789.1:0-15857 GCA_007922815.1 Macrotus californicus
AGATTGGGGAAGTTCTCCTTCATTTTTTCAAATAAGTTTTCAATTTCTTGCTCTTCCTCTTCTCCTTCTGGCACCCCTATGATTCGAATGTTGGAATGTTTAAAGATGTCCTGGAGGTTCCTAAGCCTCTCCTCATTTTTTTGAATTATTGTTTTTTCATTGTGTTCTGGTTGAATGTTTAGTTCTTCCTTCTGGTCCAAACCATTGATTTGAGTCCTGGTTTCCTTCCCATCACTGTTGGTTCCTTGTATATTTTTTTTTATTTCACTTTGTATAGCCTTTACTTTTTCCTCTATTTTGTGACCATACTCAACCAATTCTGTGAGAATCCTGATTACCTGTGTTTTGAACTGTACATCTGATAGGTTGGCTATCTCTTCATGACTTAGTTGTATTTTTTCTGGGGCTTTGATCTGTTCTTTCATTTGGGCTATTTTTTTTTTTGTCTCGGCACACCTGTTACGTAGTAAGGGGCGGCTCTTTAGGTGTTCACCAGGGCGGGGCAACACGTCACTGCGTTGTGACGCTGTACGTGGGGAGGGGTCTGAGAGGAAATAATCCCACTTGTTCAGCTCTGCTGGCTTTCAGTCACTTCCTCCTGCTACCCACAAGAAAAGGGCCCTTCTGGTGCTGATTCCCAGGTGAGTGGGCATGTGTACATTCAAGGACCCTGTGGGTCTCTCCAATGAACTCTCCTTTGAGGCAGAGAGTTTCTCCTGCAGCCTCAACCCCCACAGGTTTTTACAGCCAGAGATTTTGATGCTTTATTTCCCCGTGCTGGAACCCTGGGTTGCGCGGTCTGTCTTGCTCCCCAATTGTTCCTCCCGGTTTATCCGTGCATGAATGTGGGACCCCTCAGTCTACAAGCTGCCGCCTTGCCCGGTCTACCAGCTGCCGCCTTGCCGCATATCCTCTCCACCCCGGCTACCCATCTCCGCCCCTCCTACCGGTCTGGGTGAATGTTTCTTCTTTAACTCCTTGGTTCTTGGACTTTCATACAGTTCAGTTTTCTGTCAGTTCTGGTTGGTTTTTTGTTTTTAAATTTGATGTTGTCCTTCTTTTGGTTGTGCGAGGAGGCACAGTGTGTCTATCTACACCTCCATCTTGGCTGAAAGTCAAAATTTATTTTTTAAAGTACAAAATTCAGCCGTTTTTACTATATCCAGAAATTGTGTGACCATCATTATGATCTAATCCCAGAACATTTTCATCACCTCCAAAAGAAACCCAATGCCCACCAGCGGTCATTTCCATCACCCCCCTGGTTACTACACCAGCCCCAGATAACCACTAATCTACTGTCTGTCTCTGTTGATTTGTCTCTTCTGGACCTTCATTTCATATCAATGGCATCATGTGTGTCTGACTTCTTTCATATTGTTTAATGTTTTCAAGTTCATCCATGTTACACCATGTAGCAGTACTTCACTTGTCTTTATGACTGAAAAATATTCTACCACATGCATATAACATTCATTGTTCATCTGTTCTTTAGTTGTTGTACATTTGGGTTGTTTCCACTTTTTAGCAATTGTGAATAATGCTGCTATGCACACTTTTGTATGTGTTTGTGTGGGTATATGTTTTCAATTCTCTTGGGTATGTACTATATGTTTTTGTACCCTAGTCATCCAGCAGAGTTCAAGGCTTATGGTAGATATTAACTGATTGATTGCAAGTTAAAAGTAACCCTGGCCTCTAAAAAGGCTGGCCTCTCTGACATCAGGGAATAATTGGGACACTTGAGAGAACTGTAGCTCTCCTGTATTTGAATCACACTGTTTCTTTATATTCATCTTTCCTATAGTCCTTCGTCATCACCGGTTTTCCCACATCAGTGTTAGGGCAGGAAGCAGAGCTCTGCTCATGTGCTCAGAAAACATCATCTGGAATCACAATGAAAGCCCCTGTGCTGAAAGTAACAAAATGAAATATTTTGGAAAGTGCTGTATGAAATCATGGTAAATTACTTTCCAAAATGGTTATACTGTTTTTTGCCACTAGTATGTTAGGAGTCTCCTCTGTTTATATTCTTCCAGTGTCTATATTCTTTTTACTGTTTTTCTTTATTTTAACCAATTCATTATTATTTCCTTGTGTTTTTGGTGTGTGTGCATGCTTTTTTATATTTCATTTATCACATCTTTTCATATTTCAAATTATTAGAATACTTTCTGATATCCTCTTTAATATTCATAAAGTTTTGCTTGTGACATTTTGGTTTATTAACTATCAGGAATTGATTTTTGCATCTGATCTGAAATAGAGATTCAACTTCCGTTTTTCTCCCACATGGAAAAACGCCATGTCCTGGCACATTTATGGAAGGCACTCCCTGCTGTGCACTCATCTGACTTGTTATAGTGGTCACACATCCCGTTTCACCTTTGTTTTATCTGTGCCTGGGCTTTCCATTCCATTCCTTTGATCTCTTGTCAACCCCTGTGCCAGGAATATACTCTCAAAATTGTTGCTTTATATAAGTTTTAGTATCTATTATAGCAAGTTTCCACACTTTGTTCTTCTTTGGAAGTATCTTGACTATTCCTGGAAATTTGGTGGGGTGTTTTGGGAGGACAATATTTTTTTTTCATTTAAGTTTTAGGGTCAGGTTGACAAGGTCCATGAAAAACCTATTGCAATTTAGAGTTTCCTATAGATCAAACTCGGGGAAATTTGACATATTATATCTTCCTTGCCATTAATATGATGCATCTCTACCTTTATTTAGGCCTTACTTTATGTTTTTCGATAAATTTTTATATTTTTCTTTCTAAAAGGCTTTGTTCAACTTTGTTAGATTTATTCACAGTTATCTTAATTTTTCTTCTTTTGGTTTCCTCTAGACACAGACTCTGAGACAACTAGTTTAATTGGGAGCTCATCCCAGGAAACTCTGACGGGAGAATAGGGAAGTGAGACAGGAAGTCAAGCAAAGATATGTGTCCAGGCAATTTTCTCCTGAGTGCTGTTGGAGCTCAGTCCCACTGGAGACTCTGGGGGCAGTGAAAAGCATATCCGCTGAGGAAGTTGGGCTCTGTATCCACCATCTCCCATGGGCTGCTGCTTGGGGACAATGTATGTGTGGGAGTGTGATGGGGTGTTGGTGATGGTGATGGTGGTGGTTAATTTTCCAACACCTGTGGATCCTCAAGGAAGCCCTTACCCACAGGGGTGTCCGCCCAGGATGGCTGTGAATGCGGCCCATCGCAAAATTGTAAATTTACTTAAAACATTATGAGATTTTTTTGTGTGATTATGTATCACAATATATTTAATGTGTGGTCCAAGACAACTCTTCTTCCAGTGTGCTGTAGAGATGCCGAAAGGTTGGACACCCCTGATAGGGCTTAGACAAAGAGTTGCGAGTTCTGGCAGTTGAAAGTGTAGTAAGAAATAAATGCTCCAAGGGAATAGGAGTGGAGCTACATATACATCAACCATAACTGATATACCATCTAGTTCTGAGGTTCAATCCAAGTTTTCTAAGTTGAAAAATAGAAGGACCTTTTCACCAGATGTGGTGGAAGTCTTGCCTTCCTTCCCCTTTCATCAAATGATGTGTGCTACATCGTTTGCCAGCTTCTTTTGGGATCTCATTGCCATTCGAGTACCACTTGCCTTGGAGTGGTAACACATTGTGTCACCTTGTAATGGCAGTGTGTAGAATTTCTCTCCGTCGGCACTGCTGCAGTGTCTCCACTGGCCAGGTCTAAGGAGGGTTGTTTTCCTCCGATGAGCGCCCTCTCTGAAAGGCCTGCACTTACCTTTTTTGCCCACTGTCGTTTGACTTGAGTTGCTCTTGGAGTGGCCTCAACAACAAAGTTATTTCACCCATCCTGATTGAGGGTAGGGAGAGAGCAGCTTTGGGAGTGGGTGAGATTTGGAGCTGGCTCCTCCCTCTTTCAAAAAGTGGTTGGTTTTCAGACCTTTCCACTCTGGCACTAAAACCCATCCATCTTCCCCCTCCTTTAGAACCAGAGGGTTTTCCTGTTTAACTGTTTCAGGGTATCTGCCATAGGTAAGCTGTCTCTAGGTTGATGTTTTTAATCATCAGTTTTAACATTTAATCCTGTACTGTATAGAAATGTGGTATAAGATTCTGAGAGCAGACTCTGGCATCCAACCCCACCAGTTAAAATTCTGGATTTCCACACCTCCCTGTGCCTCGTTTTCCATATCTGTAGACTACAGGAGGTGATCATACCTCATTCACGGAGCTCTCCTGGGAACTGAACCATTTAACAACATAAGGCACTTAGAGAACTGCCTGGCACAGAGCTAGCACTGAATAAATATTAGCCATTTTTCCATTGGGTTCTGATCAGAGCTTTTATTTATTTATTTTTTGATGTCAAGGTTTTTTTTTTTCTAGTCTGCCATTAAGCACCCAGAGAGCAGATAAAATTATTCTGTTATATAATGTTGTCACTTTAAGTAAAGTCAGAAGTTAAAAGAAGTGACTTTGAGTTTGTCACGGGCCATTCCTAATTCAGGACTAAAATGATTCTGCATCGGTAAAGAATGATTATCTTATAAAGCATCATCCAATCTCTCACCTCTTTTCTATATTGACAGGTTCATTTGCAGTAACCTCACACACCTGTTCATTGTTAGGGTTCGGCTCATACAGCCATTTGGGAGTGGGTGAATAATTTGTATTCAATCCCAAAAACAGGAGCCACGTTTAGGGCCGTTTGGGCTAGAACCATGCATGCAGTTCACCTAAACCAAACCAAACAATAATAACAGCAAAAATGTAAGACAAGACAAAAGCCCTTTGAGTTTGTACCTAATTTCAGTCTGATTCACCCAAGAAGCTGCCTTCTCCTTTATGGCTTCTTATGAAATCATCTAGGAACTTGAGTTTGCTTTCCAAGGACTGTTTGTTCCAGACGCATGGAAGGAAAATATAGATAAGCAAACAGACTTTCGGAGGAAGAGTTGGCTCTGAGGTGGCCTCCGGATGCCAGGCCTGATCAGAGTGGGTTCAGCAGGAATAGGGGTTCACTCTACGTGTTAGGGTGACAATAATTATCAGGGCGAGAGACAAACACATGAACTTTGACATCAGGCCTTGAGCAAGTTTTTAACTCTCTGTGCTTCAATTTTTTCCTTCTGTAAAAACTGAGCCCCATAACATATTGTACCATGAGCACCTACCTTATATGATAATGAAGAGGATTAAGCACAATCATGTAACTTTATTATAGGCAAAGCTTCCTTAAGTACTGCACACAAGGAATTAGCCATAAAAGAAAGATTGACACATTGTACTTCATTAAAATGAAGAACTTTTATTAATTGTAAGATACCACTAGCACAGGAAAGAAAGCATGCCAGGTTGCATTTTCCAGAAATATCCGTGATATTTCTGACCTCATATGCTCATGCAGAACCTTGCCACTGTCCCATCAAGGTTTGTGCCCCAGATTTATGTCCCTCCCTCCCTTGAACCCGGGTGGACCTTTGTGACTTTTTGACTAATATAATATAGCAGAAGCAACGCTAAGGGGCTTCCTAGGCTAGATCATAAAAACCCATACAGTCCCCACCTCTCTTGGCACATTTACCATTGGAACTCAGCCATCATATTTTGAGGAAATATAAACTATGTGGAGAAGCCCATATAGATAGATATCAGGACAAATAGTCCACAGCAGCTTGCCAGCCATGTGAGTGAGCAACTTGGGAGCAAATGTTCCTGCCCATTTGAGCTGCCCCAGCTGATGCTGATGGAACAGAGAAAAGCCTTCCCTGTGGATCCTTGCCCAAATTGTGATGGCACGTAGTTAGGAGCATTATCCAGCACCCTGACGCTTCCATCGGGCCTGAGCAGTAGTTGTGTAGCAGGCTGTGGACTTGTGCAGTCACTCTAGGCTAGGTAGGTCACAATGCCTGCCCACCACAGGCCAATGCTCTTTCCCCTAATTCTCCATTCTAAGAATGCATGCTCTTTTAAAACTCAGGTGTCAGAATGTTACCAAGGGGACCTCCTCTGGTGCCTCTGGTGGTGTAGTAGTTCCTGGTTCCAAGGCCTGTAACTATACCATAAAATGGGTAGAATAGAATCATCTATGTATCCCAGTCAATCTCACCCTTTTCTAGTGTCAATTATTGATGAGAGGCTCATGGGAACAAGGTCACACTGATAGAACAACCAGCAATGATGGAGACATGCTGAGCTACTGAATTTACTATACTCGAATCAGAAAAACACACGATTCAAAAGTGCACTTGGCAAGTCTCCAAAATGCCTGGTGGAGGGCACTTTTCAGTGTTATTAATAAGACTCTTCTTATGTGCTCTAAAAACATGCAATCCTGGAGGGCAGACACAAAGTCATGTTCCCACCAAAATATGTGTACACTGTGAGCGTACCAGACATTTCATTTCCTAGAGTTGCAGTGGTCCACTCTAAGGTTTACAAGATAAGAAAAATAACTTTAAATAATTCTAGTATATCCTGGAGATCTGTTCAGAATCAGATGAATCCATGTTTGACTATTATCTTCTCAAATTAAACAATATGTGGAAATTATTTTTGCCTACTTATATTCTGGTTTTCCATGGTAAATTTGAATATAAACTGTTCAACGCAGCAAAAACAAAGGTTTCCCAGGGACTTGAAACATAAAAATTATAATTACCATCAAGTAAAAGATATTATAGTCAAGGACTCAAACAAATGATTCTTAGTTTCCTTGTTATATCATACATAGAAATCAAATTTGGATCTGGTATTTTTAAAATGTTAAGATCATAGAAAACTTTGTAAATTTTAATACAGGATATAGCTGTTAGATACTGATTTAATAATATATTGCAACCTGGATATTGGGTTGGCCAAAAAGTCTGTCACGTTTTTTCCATAAAATAAAAGATACATTTTTCATTTTCACCAATAACTTTGATTTGGACATTTTAAGGATGTCAGCTAGTTCCCACTATTGGCTTCTGGTGGGTAGAGGCCAGGGGGTGCTGCTAAACATCTTCAGTGCATAAGGCAGCCCCACAGCAAAGAATGATTTGGGCAAAGTGTCAGTAGTACCAAAAAACTTTGCAAACCACTTTTAACATGTCTATCAGTCACAGCACCTTCTCCATACACGGCACAAATCTTTTTTTTGCATTTGAGTTGTGCCTTTACCTTTCTTGAAATGATAGAGCATAATATGCCAAAAATCTTTGTCTTTTCTTCCATCTTGACTATTAAAATGGCTGCACAAACATTCGATTTTGATAAGTTTTTTTTAAAAATGCATGCTGATATGACAGCTGCCACAATACAATCTAACAAAATTGTTCTGAATGAAGTTAAAGACAACTAAGCACTACTAGAGCCATCATATGGAAAAAACATAATGGATTTTTTGGCCAACCCAATGCAGTGAGGTTCTTTTATGCCCTGTACTAATCACAAATAAATTGGTGGGTTTTCCAACAAATGAATGTCATCCTATGTTAAAAGTAAGAAAAATATTTTTGAACAACACTTTCTACTTGTATTTGCGTTTCAACCACTGCCCTGTAAAAGGTCACACACTGCACTGGAAATGTCAGTATTTGTTGGCTGGCTGTCGGAGTCACCACTTGACACTGATGTGGACATTCTGGACACCAGGCCTAGACATTTGCTTATGCAGCTAAAACTTGGGGTTCTTGGGACTTGTCCCAGCTCATGTGTTCTCTGCTGAGCCCTGGATGAATCACTGCTGATCCCCAGAGCCACATTTTTCAGCCTATCAAGTAAAATAAAATCTGCCAGCCTTTCCATCTTCTGTTCTGTATTGCACTCAGTGCTGGGAAAAATATCATCTAAGGTTCTTTTAAGGTTTAAACAGATGACATTGAATGAAGCTCCTGGGAAGAAAGATGCTGTGTCAATAGATGTAAGGCACTTATTATGATGTAATTGAAAATCCCTGTAAAAGTAATGTAAACAAGATTGAATATATAACTGCCCAAATAAAGGTTGAATGTTCAGCATAGCATCACTTCTTCTGACATGTTGGGTTTGGAAAAAGACAAAAAATATAAAGAAGATAACAAAATATCATGCCTATAAATAGCTAAAAATATAACAAAAGTTTAAGATTACCCCCTTTTCCCTATGAGAATAACAGTCAAAATAACTTACTGGTTGTCAAAAGAGCATCTTTGTTCAATTAAATGTATCAGTATAAATATTTATAGTGTTTTTCCTCCCTGTACCTCTTAAGAAATGCATTTTTAAAAAATTACCTCACGCCTTCCAGCTAAGCTTAATCATGCTCCTCTGTTAACTCTCTGCTCGCTCTCCAGACTCTTCCTTCTGTGCCTTCCCAACCAGGACTCCCGTCTCCCCTTTCGCCACCCCCCTGAGCTCTATGCCCACTCCAGCATAAGCAGCTTCTAAAACTCCTCGAGCGATTCAGATTTTGTCCTCAGCCTGCACGGTCCACTCAGCAGAACGGGTCCCCATATTTAACGGAACAGTGCTCGAGCCTTACTCCTCGGCACGACATTTGGATGGATGAGCTCTCCTACCAGGTTCTGTTCAGGGAGACGCTCTAATACGGTTCCATTCTGGCTCAGTGTGGTTTCCAGAGAAATTCCAAAACAACTTCTAACATAAAAAGTGAATGTGGGAGAAGCTCCTAACCCTGACCTCCAACAGAGAGACAGTGTCCAAAAGCCTACAGGACTGGAAGAGATTTTATGAAGCTCCATTCTAAAGACCATGAAAATTACAGGGTAAAACAAGGAGACTCTTAAGTGCAGGTGCTTAACAAGCTGAGGGGCAACATTGGTGCCGGCCAAGAGAACACACAAAAGCAAAGCTGAGGGAAAGGTTCCCACTGAATTCTGGGCTCACCACTGCCAATTGTCTCCTGATGACAGATGCTGGTTTCCCAGGGGCTGAGTCCGTCCTCAGATGTGGCAATGGTTTACGCAGACTCACCCCATCAATTTCCCGATTCTTCTGGCTAAACAACAAATAGTCACCTGAAAAGCAGCCAAGCCTGGCCAGGAGTGCCCAAGGTGACCAGGAGGGAGTGACCAAGGTGTCAAATGCCTGTGACCTTGTCCACATTCCCAGTATTCTCTCCCCACAGTGAGTTCAGTAGGCAGAGAGACAAATACCTTAACTCTTTGAAACTATCCAGTCTTTTAATAAATCACAACAGAAATGTCCTTTCACGGTTAACTAGCTAGCAGTATAAGCCAGTGATGCCTGCCAGGAAGAAGAAAAATAAGAGTGTGACTGACATTCTTCTTGAAAGAACTATTATACAATGTATGAAGGTATGTGAGTGTGCACATGCAAAACGATAGCACTCTACGTTTAAAGTCTCCAGTGTCTTCAAGCTACTTTTGTTTAAAGAAACAAACACATCATTTTACTTGGTGCTAACCTTAGAGTAATTGTTACAGCCGTCTCTGCTCACACCATCATTCTTTGCATTTACACAAATCCCTACAGCTTACCGGTGTTTTCTGGCCTCCTGTTACTGCAGCCTCAGAAGAAACCAGGCAGCCTGGACTGAAGGCAGAGAAGGAGTCAGCGCAGTCGCCAAGAAGGCTTTCGGATCAGGAAACACGTAATGGGAGGAGGCAGGGGGGGCTGGAACAGACCTGCCCAAGAATCACTATGTGCCAAGGATCTTAGGGACCAGACCCAAATTTTTACGTTGCCCATCTCAAGAAATTCAAATAATGTATTCTATTACTCCCCCTCCTGCAGCATTACTCACACAGTAAATGGCAGGCTTCTGGAGGCTTTATGGTGTTGATACATTCCTTTCCTCAAAGGCTCATCGGAGATTTTTTTGATGGAAGAAGTGTCTCGAATTTAAGGCCATGTTTTAAAACTGTCACAGTGGCTTTTGATAACGGCTCTGAGCTTCCAGCAAGAAGTTTGACTACCCTGAGGTTGACGGGCACTAAGGAAGCCCAAAGCGCACGGGGAGGTGTTGTGTGAACAGCCCAGGAACCATCCTCGCTGGCCCCATTCCTCAGGCAGCCCAGCCCAGGCATCAGATGTACACGTGCAGGCGCCCTTGGAAGCAGGTCCTTCCGTCTCAGCTATTCCAACCTCCACCCACTCGCTTTACTTCCAGCCATTCCAGTCACTGCAAATGAGACTCCAGACACTGTGGAGAATGGAAGAGTTGCTCCTGCTGTGCCCTTTTTGAATTCCTGGTCCACAGAATCCATGAGCTTAATGAAAAGGCTGTTACATACCACAAAGTCTGGTGTGGTCTGTTACTCAGCAAGAGACAACTGGAGCAGCTACTCTCCATCAAGCACTTATTTTGTGCTAACATTCCACATGCGGGCAGTTTCATGGCAATGAGAAATCTGAGGTTGCGAGAAGCAAAGAATGTGTTACAGATCACAGCCCTGAGAGTGATGGTAGCACATTATTGGCCTTGCTCATTCAAATCCAAAGCCAAAGCTGTTAACTCTTCTTGGGGGCCACGGGAAATCCCTCTGACCTGAAGGGAGAGACAGGTGGGGGAGAGGTGGAGATGTTTCTGCCACACCACACTAACATATGAACATTTAGTGCTTCATTCTCTTGAACATTTGTCTTTTTAATTCTAAATTTTCCCAAAGATAAGAGACATCTCTGTTGTTCTTCACAATTTGCAAGGGAAGAGTGGTTATCTTTTAATTTTTTTGTTTTCCTATTAAAGTTGACATTCAGTGTTATATTAGTTTCAGGTGTATGGCATAGTGGTTGGACAATCTCCTACTTTACAAAGTGCCCCCCCACCCCCGTAAGTCTAGCACCTCCCACAGTTACTACAACACTATCGAGTATATTCTCTGTGCTGTACTTTGCATCCCTGGGCCTATTTTGTAACTCCCAATTTGTTCTTTATCCCTTCCTCCTGTTTCACCCTGCTGGCTCCCTCTTCCCGTGGGCAGCCCTCAGTACGGTCTCTGTGTCTATGAGCCTGCTAAGAGTGGTTATCTTTATGCATAAGTTTTGAAGTTGCTTTCTTGCTTGATGTTGTAAAATGGTACAACTTGCTTGTTGAATGGGTTTTTGAATGGGTGGCTTAGGTAGAACATTCATCTTCTCTCTCTTTCTCTTTTTTTCTTTTCCAGAAACTGTTTGAAGTTTTTGGACCAGTGACTCCTCAAACTTTAAGGTAGGAAAAGTATTACATGTTCACTTGGCTGGAATCAATGTATCTATCACCAAACCTTTCTTTCTACTCCTCAAAGTCTGCAACTACCACCACCCCCCCCCCACACACACACCTGCTCACAGCAATCAGAGCCAAAAACAGTTATAAAGGAAAGAATAATTTCTCCTGTTAAACACCTTGTGCAAAGGGACAAACATTTTGAACAAACACTTATATGCATATATTTAAAGTTTTCCATGGGAAAGATAAGCTGCTTCCTTCTTGTCAATTTAGCTAATATAATATATAGGTTACATTAGTGGAAGCACTGCTTATAAAGAGAAGCCTAAAGCGCTTCCATGTTTTGTCTTACCAACACGCATAGCGGACAAGCCAAGGGCACAGTATGTTGACAGAAATGGACTAGAGATGTCAAAGCAGTTTGAGCACGCTCCGGATATTTACTAACTCTTGTCCAAAATAATTCATCGTCAATCCTTCATTAGCAGCCAGTTTTAATAACTTCTATATCCAAGAATTTCCTATATGTAAATACTAAAATTTAAAATTTTCTATTAAATTTCTAAAGTATCTGATGACAAGTTTCACAATGTGAAGTATCTGTCTCATCACCTACTTCACTGATAATTAGTGTTAAGGGAAATGTCACAACTTACAAAAACTCTGTTATCCCAAGTTTCTAACCTGGATCTACACTACGCCTTTATCCGAAGATCTAAAAATGCTTTATTCTGAGCATCTCATTCATCGTTGTAACCCAGACATGCATTTTATATACATTCATAGTCAGCCACCAAGGCAACATAACAAACAATTCCTTTTCTCCACAACCAGTCGCCAATGTCACATTGAGTAGAAATCCTGTCATTGGTGTTGCACGGACATAGGACCTACAAACTCACAGGATTAATTTGCCATTTCAGTTCAGGTCAACACAAGTCCATTGAACTCCTACTAAGTGCTAGGTGTTTCATTAGATACAGGGGACCCAAAAGCAAAACGAACAAATACAATTCCTCCCGTTAAGATGGAAAATTCTGGGTGTGTTTGAGAACAGAGCCTCGCACAGGCAGAAGGCCAATGTTCTGACTAACATGTGAGAGTTCTCAAAATGAGAGATTTTAGAGATTCACTGGTGGACGGTTTGCAGGGTTGGCAGTGTTTCCATCTGGATGTTACCTTGGAGACAGACCACAACACACTCTTCTAATTTTCAACTGTGGCGTCACCATGGAGATCATTATTGATGTGCTCCCAACGTTTAAGTCCTGAAAATATACAACTAACTTCAGAGGCAGATGTTAGAATTGGGTTTTTGAAACTTACTTTATAGAACCCTTTCTGACAGATGAGCCCCCCACTGCCAGAGGAACTACACAGGAAGTCACCGACAGATGGCAATAACAGAAGCTCTAGGGAGCATGTAATGATATTCCATATGGCATATGGCATGGGGCTGATAAAAGCAGTTCTAATCTCCAGAAATGAGTTAACCAGCAGTCACAGAGGAATTAAATCTTCTCTTTCAAAACAGCACACAATGCAGCAAGAGTGAGTGTGACAGAGCACCAGCGAACAAACAAAGTTAAAGCAAAACACGATGCAAACGCAGCCACCAGCCGCAGAACTGTAAAGCGTCAGCAGGCCAGGGAAACTGGCCCACAGTGCCAGCTGCTGTTCAGAGGGGTGTTGTGACGTTACATGAACGGAGTTGGAACTTTAACATGGGAGCAGCATTCCAGCTTTGGGATGAGCATATCACAGCCTGCAGGCGACATGGAGCTTGCTGCCTATTTCCGTCTAGAATGCAAGTTAAAAGTTTAGGGAAAAAATTAAAAGAAAAATAATATCTAATGACACATATAAATTATGTGACATACAAAGTTCCAGTTCTACGGGAACCTACGGTAGACTTGGAAAGCTCCCAGCGATTTTACGGGCCCACAGCCATGCTCATTGGCTTAGGGATTGGCTAGGGCTGCTTTGTGCTGCTACAGAGTGACGTAGTTGTGACAGAGACTGGCTGGCCTGCAGAGCCTAGAGTGTTCACTGTCTGCCCTTGACAGAAGAAGTGTGTGCACCCCTGTCGTAGCTCAACACCAACAATATAAAAATGAGGCACTGAGGCCTGCTATGTAACGGTTTTGCCACAAAAAAATAACTTTTTTACACTAAGGATTGTGTACTTGGAGCAAGGATTTGTCATCTTCACTTGGTTAGGGCTCCAGAGCCCACGTAGCTACCGTCACGCTTGTCTAATTGCCCTCTTGTTTTGATTGTAAACTCTGTCCAGGTAGCGGGAGGGTCTGCCACATTTATTTCAGCATCTGCCCTACCATCCTGATGCTCATATATATTTGTTGAGTTAAATGATCTTCATGACCTGGCTGGTGTGGCTCAGAGGACTGAGCACAGGCCTGTGAACTGAAAGGTTGCTGGTTCGACTCCCAGTCAGGGCACATGCCTGGGTTGTGGGCCAGGTCTTTGGTTGGGGGTGAGCAAGAGGCAGCCAATTGATGTATCTCTCCCTCTCTTTCTCCCTCCTTTCCCCTCTCTCTGAAAATAAATAAATAAAATCTTTTTAAAAATGATCTTCAAAGTCCTCTTTTCTACTGCCAGTGTTATCCTCCTAATATTAATAATGGTTTTCCCAGGATAATGTGCATTTTTACATTAATAAATAATAGTTCAACATGGTACAAACTTAGAAATGCCCAAAAAGGTGTACGGTAAACAGTGACTTTCCCTCCTATTCATTCCCCAACCATTCAGTTGGTCTCCCCAAAGACAACAAACGTGATTGGTTTCCAGTGTCTCCTTCCAGAGGAATTCTTATGGAAGTGAGGATACAAATACTCTTTATTTTACCCAGTGTTAGTGTATTGTACACTCATTTGTACCATTTTTTTTTTCATTTAGATCCCATCTTGGAGCTTGCCTCATTATACCAAAATATAGGTGGCCATCAAGTCTAGAAACATAACGCATACACTTTTTAAAATAGAGCTTGCACTGACCAGTGTGGCTCAGTGGGTTGGGCAACACCCTACAAAGCAAAAGGTCACTAGCTTAATTCCCAGTCAGGGCACATGCCTAGGTTGTGGGTTCAGTCCCTGACTGGGGCACGTATGAGAGGCAACTGATCTATGTTTCTCTCTCATATCACTCTTTCTCTCCCTCTCTTTCTCCCTCCCTTTTCTTCTTTCTGAAAATAAATAATAAATAAAATCTTTAAAAATATATATAGCTTATTAATATAGAATATATGATAAAATAATGTGTCCAGATTTTATAGCCTGGCAGCATATACACATCAGGATAAAAATCTTTATATGCTTCTTAAATTCCCTCAGCAGGCTCCTCCTTTCTCTCCTGGTCAGTCCTCTTCCTGAGCCTGGCTGCCCCATCACTCTGGGACCTGGATGAAACACCACACTGCAAGCATCAGTCACAGCTTTATGTGTGCTACTAAGGGCCAAGGGACACTACCAAGAAGAGTGAAGCTCCACCACTTGGAAAGCAGAGCCAGGAGGAGCCCAGCAGTTGACCTCTCCCTCCTTTTCTCCCCTGTGGACTGCTTTGAGATGAAGGTTCCTACTTAGAGCACCTCTGAAACTCTTCACAAGTTGTCGATTTAATCAGCATGGTACCACACTGCATTGCATTGCACTTCCCTCGATTCACTTCTCTGCTGCCTCACCCTCGCCATTCTGGGCTTGTACCTCCCATGTAAATTACTGGTTTTGCTTTCTAGAGAACCTGATCTAGGACACTATAAATCTGCCTCATTCTTTTTTAATAGCTGCATCACTTTTCACTTGTGTACATACAAAATTTATTTAACCAGTCCTCTACTGGTGGACATTAGGTCATCTCCTATCATTTGCAAGCATGAATATTTAAAATATGAATTGCTTTTGGATTTCTATGCTTCTATATCATCTCTTCATGGGTGATATCACATTACTACATAATTAGTATTTTTATTCTTAAAAAATAATGAAAACTATTCTCCATAAGATCAGGTAAAAGACAAGGATGTCCACTTTCACCACTTCTATTCAAAATAGTATTGGAAGTTCTAGCCACAGTGATCAGACAAGAAAAAGAAATAAAATGCATCCAAATTGGAAAGGAGGAAGTCAATCTGTCACTCTTTGCAGATGACAGTATAGTGTACCTAGAAAACTCCACAGATTCCACCAAAAGACTACTTTGACCTAATAAATGAATTTGGCAAAATGGCAGGATACAAAGTTAACATTCAGAAATCAAAGACATTTTGTATACCAACAGTGAAATATCAGAAAAAGAAATGAGGAAAAATACCCCATTTACTATAGCAACAAGAAAAAGAAAATACTTAGGAATAAACTTAACCAAGGAGGTAAATGATCTGTACTCAGAAAACTACAAGACACTGAAGAAAGAAATTAAGGAAGACATAAATAAATGGAAGCCTATACTGTGTTCATTGATTGGAAGAATTGACATCATTAAAATGTCCATACTACCCAAAGCAATCTATAGATTCAATACAATCTCCATCAAAATACCAATGACATATTTCACTGACATAGAACAAATATTTCAAAAATTTATATGGGACCATAAATGACCCGAAATAGCCTCAGCAATTTTGAGAAAGAAGAAGAAAGTAGGAGGGATCACAATACCTGACATCAAACTATATTACAAGGCCACTGTAATCAA
>VMDR010001789.1:15957-111443 GCA_007922815.1 Macrotus californicus
ACAAAAAAAAAAAAAAAAATGAAACTAGACCACCAACACACACCATACACCAAAATAAACTCAAGATGGAAAAAAGACTTGGATACCATAAAAGTCCTAGAGGAAAACATAGGCAGGAAAATTTCAGATATCCCATGCAGCAGTATTTTCACCTATACATCCCCTCAGGTAAGGGAAATAAAGGAAAGAATAAACAAGTGGGACTACATCAAACTAAAAAGCTTCTGCATGGCTAAAGAAAACATCACCAAAATGAAAAGGGAACCAACTGTATGGGAAAACATATTTGCCAATGATACCTCAGACAAGGGTTTGATATTCAAAATATAAAGAACTTACATGACTCCACTCTAGGAAGACAAATAATCCAATTCAAAAATGGGCAAAGGACCTGAATAGACATTTCTCTAAGGAGGACATACATTGGACCCATAGACACATGAAAAGATATTCAACATCACTAGCCATTACAGAGATGCAAATTAAAACCACAATGAGATACCACTTCGCACCAGTCAGAATGGCCATCATTAATAAATCAACAAACAAGTGCTGGTGAGGTTATGGAGAAAAGGGAATCCTAGTGCACCGTTGGTGGGATTGTCGACTGGTGCAGCCACTGTGGAAAACAGTATGGAGTTTCCTCAAAAAACTAAAAATGGAACAGCCTTTGGACCCAGCGATCCCACTGCTGGGACTATACCCTAAGAATCCTGAAACACCAATTCAAAAGAATCTATGCACCCCAATGTTCATAGCAGCGCTATTTATAATAGTCAAGTGTTGGAAACAGCCTAAGTGCCCATCAGGAAATGAGTGGATCAACAAACTGTGGTACATTTATTTTTTTTAAGATTTTATTACTTTATTGTTGTTCAATTACAGTTGTCTGCATTTACCCCCCACCACTCCCCCCCACCCCAGCCAATCCACCTCCCTCCCTTCCTCCCACCCTCCCCCTTGGTTATGTCCATGCATCCTTTATAGTGGTTCCTGAAAACCCTTCCCTCGCTGTCCCCTCTCCTCTCCCCTCTGGCTATTGTTAGATTGTTCTTAATTTCAATGTCTCTGGTTACATTTTGTTTTCTCTTTTCTTTTGTTGATTATGTTCCAGTTAAAGGTGAGATCATATGGTATTTGTCCCTTACCACCCAAAACTGTGGTTCATTTATACAATGGAATTACTATGCAGCAGAAACAAAGAAGGAACTCCAACCTTCTGAGACAGCATGGATGGAACTGGAGAGCATTATGCTAAGTGAAATAAGCCAGGTGGTGAAAAACAAATGCCATGTGATCTCACCTATAAGTGGAACCTAACCAACAAAACAAACAAGTGTGCAAAATACAACCAGAGACATGGAAATAAAGAACAAACTGACAGTGACCAGAGGCGGGGGGCAGGGGAATAACAAGGAAAGAAGGGGAAGGGGCAAACAAAGGAAGAGGAATAGAGGACTAGCGGGCACGAACAATGGAGAGGAATTGACTGTAGGAGTGGGGAGGGGACAGGGTTGTGGTGAGCAAGGAGGAAAAAGGACAACTGTAACTGAACAACAATACATTTTTAAAAAACATAAAATAAAAAAGAAAGAAAGCTAAACACTTAAAGGGATTGGGAATATACTTCCCCCTGGGGACTCATTTCCTGCCACTCTTGTCTTTAAATTCTATAAACCATCAGGACTGAAACACTACTTGTAATCCCCAGAGCTCTCTTCAACCTCCCTGCCTTTCCACAGGCTGCCCTCTCTGTCTGGAGTGCCCTCCCACAGACTAGCTGCCTGGCAGACTCCTGCTTGTTCTTAAGCCAGCGTCTTGTGCCGAAATGATTTCCAATCCTCTTTCTCTAATCCCCTTCCAGGTAGGAACATCTTTTTCCATGATCTACCTCTATCTTGAATATGTGACCATTGTAGTTTTCATCATGCTAAATATTAGTCACTTCTTTGCATTTCTATTTCTCCACTCATCTCTAAATTCTCTGAGGACAGTAATCCTATTTTTTACCTTTGAAACTCCAAGGCTGTAAATGATCAACAACATTTATCCAAAAAAGCTATACCATGTTTGTCTCTAAGGGCATCAACAGCAATCTTGTTTAAGTGGATTGGTGCTCTTTTTTTTTATAAATACCTAATGCTTTTATCTATGTGCCAACTATTTTGTCCTATGAATTTATCAAAAGAAAAAAAAAGCAAGCATGTTTCCTTAAGAAAAGCATGACTCTTGAGACAGGTTTGAGTCAGATTTGCTGCTCACTAACTGGCCATCCTGCACAAGTCACTCTAACTTTCTGAGCTCCAGTTTCCTCACTGGCCAAGTGACTGTAATAAGACTTACCTTGTGGGGTTGGTTGTAAGGGTTAAACGTAATAATACGTGTGTATATTGTCTTTCCTGCACCTGGAATAGATAGGGAGGCTGATCTAAAAATGTTAGTTCTCTTACCCTTCCCTTCTTTCCACTGTTCCCTCTTTAGCAGGCTGTCTTTGTGTAAATTGTGCGATCCCTCTTAATTTCAACAGTTTTGAAATCTATAATAGCAATGGCAAAAACTTTATATGGAGTCCATATGAGTCAAGCAGCATTTGTGTGCTTTATATATGTTGACTTAGCTACTGAAGTTGATTAGCATCTTGCCTTGACAATATGACGCTTGGATGGTTTGAATTAACTCTGCGATGCTAAACTACTTTTTTTATATTATCTTGGGTTCCGAGCATGACATACAAGGCTAGAGAACTCCCATGAATAATGCTGTTTTATCTAAAATGCAGAGCAAGCATGTCCTTTAGGGTACCAGAAAAGTTACAGTTGCCAAAAACATGTGTGTGTGTTTGTTTTTGAAAAAGTTGATATTGTTTAAAAGTAAACAAAAGCATTGATGTGAGTGTAAGTAATAGGGGAAACTTTGGTAGACATGGGTTGGACTTTGTGTTTAGTTTGAATTACTTAGGGTGGGGTGAGAGGAAGAAAGAAGAGTGACAAAATCTGAGTTAACTGTCATTTACCCTTGATGGGGATTTCTCAAAAAGCATTTGAAGAGCTGAGAGTGAATCCCAGGCAAGGCCTTCAGCCCAGAACCTGGAAGACGCCTTCAGTATACAGGAAGAATGCATTTCTAATGTGGTTCCAGCAGCCTCCGCCAGAGCTGCAGTGATAGCCATCACTTGAGCTCCTGTATTGCAAAACCCAGACATTTGTAGTTTCCTGAGTCCTATTGCTTGCCTTCTTCCTCCTTCCAGCCATATCATTGCTTGCTTGATGCAGACAGTTTGCTGTCTACCCAACAGCCAGTCACCCCGCTTCTTCCCTGCTGAGAACGTATCACCCAGTGGAAATCCATCCATCTCAAAAAGGGAGGCACCTGTTCCAGTCACAGGCAGTTAATCACGTTTGGTCTAAACCATCATGTTGCCCCTTTGGAAGTGTTGGGTTAGAGGTGGACATCTGAGCCATTCTGGTCAAAGAGAAGTAGGGGGAATTGGCTGGGAAGTTCTCATCTCAGTTAAAATGATCAAACCTCAGAGGGATAAAGTCTTTATGTACGACCCCCACCTTCACTCTACCTTGGAAAGGTGATGTGAAGCCAAACTACCTAATGCTGCAGCAGCCATCTTGTGACCATGAGGTAAGGAAAACAAGAATGAGAAGCCAAGAGCTGAGAATGTCCTTTGGGCAGGGTTTTTAATGACATCAAGAAGGCTCAGAACACACCCTGGCATTACATCCAGATTTCCTGTTAAGTAAAATTCAATGCTCTTTGAGTTTAGCCGCCATAAACTGGTTTTGCTGCTAATTTCTGCCAAAAACATTTCTAAGTGATATACTTGTCCTCACTATAGAACTTTCTATGTTGTTATTTGTAAAAAAAAAAAATAGAAGATCAGGAACATTAGTATGATGAGATTTTGAGATTATTTTTTTATTTTCTTTCCTCTGTTTTCCGTTACATGGATCAGAGAAAACTGTGATGACTTCATAAAAATCTTCGGAATTAACTTAATTCTCTTTGTTGTCACAAGTTCTACTTCTTAATATTTGTTCAAAACATTATTTTCAAAAATATAGCCAAAGCTATACAAACAGGAATTTTCTAAAAATGGAAGCATCTCCCTTTTGGGGGCTGAAAAATCATGCATCTCAGCTTCCCTCTGGACACGTGCTCAGCTGTCCTGCAGACCTCTTCCCCGGCTGTGCTCTGTCTCTTCCTCCCCTCAAACTCTGACTTGCACGTGACATTAAATTACGATAATGCCAATTCCAGCACTAATTCTACCATCCTTTTTGGCTCCAGAGTGCAGCAACAACTAATCAGAATCATCTGTGTCCCTTCCCTCGCTCTCTTAAGAAAAATTGTAATGAGGTGTGAGGTGTTGACAAGCCAATTCACTGACTCCCCATGGGTCACAGGGCCATACCTAGTCACATCTGCTGTGGGCTATGCACATGAATCATGTGACACGAACATGGGTGCCTACGCCTGGCCCTACAACACAGCAGCAGGGAAGGGACCCCTGTTGTAGGACAAATAACGAAGCAAGGCCTGTAGCAGGTATCATTTAGTTGGCATCATGTTAACAGAACATTAACAAAGTCTCATGTATTCATAGGATATCGATTGACATAAACCTACAATTACATTTTGTAGCTTGCTCAGAGTGACAGGCTATTGAGGGTGTGGTAGATAAAATAGTAGCCTCCAAAAGATGTCCACATTTTAAGGCCTAGAACCTGTGAATATGTCACAGTATACTGCAAAGGGAAATGAAGGTACTAAGCAGCTATTTTACAGTAAGAAGATTATCTCGGGTTATCTGGATGGGCCCAGTGCAATCACCAGGGTCGTCAAACGTGGAAGAGAGAGGTAGAAGGCTGGGAGAAATGCAATGTGAGAAGATTCCTGGCCATTGCTGGCCTTGAGGAAGAAAGGGGACACAAGCCACTGAGTGCAGATGGCTTCCAGAAGCTGGAAAGTGTAAGAAAGCATGCTCCCTTAGAGCCTCCAGAAAGGAATGCGACCCTGCCAATATCTTGGACGTTAGCCCAGTGAGGCCTTTGTGGATTCCTGGCTACCAGAATGATAAGGTAATAAAGTTTTGCAGCTTTAAGCCACAACATTTGTGGTAACTTGATACAGTAGCCATAGGACACTAGGACAGGGATAAGACGGGTACTAACTTTTATGTGCTAGCTCATATATTCTCATTCAATCTAGACAACAAAACTGTGCGTCGGCACTGTTAGTCCTGTTTTCCCAACAAGGAAATTCAGAAGAAACTACATCAGAAGAGCTGATGGCGGAACTATTTCGTTCCCGCATCCAGGTTCTTTCAAGCAAACCACAGCTGCCTCTTTGGAAGGCCAGCACTGGTTCCAGAACTTCTCTGTAAAACAGGATCACCTGACATCTTTAAAAATCCTGACTCCTGGTTCCAATGCCCAGACATTCCCATCTAATTGGTATTGGGTGGAACCTGGCCATTAGTTTCAAAGTGCAGCGGAGTTTGGCAACCACCGTTCTGGAGGAAGGTCTTCAGAGTAGGTCCTCAGATCCCTTCGTTTCGTTCCATGTTCTTTCATTACAATGCTGATGAGATACTGTGGGAACTTAACTCGTGTGTATATCACTTGGACTTGGGTAAAACTGGTTTTCCAAAGAGCCTGTTGACATTTAGTGAGCACTTAATGTAGTGTCCTATGTGAAACAGTGGCATTACAATTCCTTTTTGAAGTGACTTCTTTTCCAGTGATCCCCACCAGGGTTCCCCAACACACTCCTCTGGAAAGCTTTTAGAATATACTTCGGTTTGGCCTCGCCCTCAGAGCTTCAGATCCAAACGGGCTGGAGGAGGGCCAGGCACAGTAGAAAGCTCCCCAGATGATTCAAATGGATAGTTAGGGTTGAAACCCCCGTATCAGAAGAACACATTGGCGTGCATGCTGGCTGGAAGCCTATCTCCATTGTGACTCATTGTGAAAACTCTGGGTGCTGATGGAAGGGAAAGGGGGTTTTCACAGCAGAGTGGATTCCTCCACTACCCCATGGGATGATTAAGGATACATGCTCCCAGCTGTCCCGGACAGGAAGTGTGTACACATATTTGCAGAACTGCTCTATCAGCATTGAGCAAGAACCCACTGTTTTCAAGAAGAGCCAAATGAACACTTGTAACCTAGAATTTATAAGTACAAATTTTTAAAAAGTCTGCTGAAGGTATCTCAGAGATGGCACTGTGAAGCTGTCCTGAGTCACTGTCAAGCACGCAGGGTGGATAAGGCTGTTATCTTTGCAGACCAAACCGTTTGGTGAAAGCCTGCTGCTGCCAGGCTTTGTGCAAGGGCCAAGGTTAGCTCCTCCTGATGTCTAACCGTGAGGGAGAAAAATAGCATTTCAGTGGAAAGTGATAGCAGTTAACACCCTGGCATAGTGGTCACATTTAGTGTCAGTCATAGAAGGACACCTTGACACGATGTGACTCCTGATGAGATGCAATGTGAAGTACACAGGGCCATCTCTACAGTAGCCATGCTAAAGATGTGTCACCTGAATCATGTCAAACCTCTGGACCTACCTTCCAGCTGTCAGGAAATATCTGAGGAAAAAGGACAAGGTCAATGGCTTCATGGGAAAACAAGCAAGTGAATCCAGACTCTGAAACATTCTATAAGACAGTAGGCCTGTTCTCTTCAAAAGGGCAATGTTTAAAAAAAAAGTACACAATTTTTTAATATATATATATATATATATATATATATATATTGCTGAAAAATATATATATACACACAAACACACTCATCCAAAGTGAAATGTCCAATGTTAACAGTTATTGAATAAAGGTAAAGGTAGTGGATATATGCTGTACTCTTCTTTCAACTTTTTTGAATGTTTTCAATGATTTCCATAACATTTGGGGAAATATCTCTATTCCTAATTTCTGTGTTCTAGCAAATGCCTCTTTGAGATTTGGTCTCCAGGAGTGTGAGAGGCAGAAGTCTTTCCTGCCACTTGTTCTCCGAATTTCTTCTGTTAGGCTCCTGGAAGTGTTCAGCCAAGTGCAGGCCACATCAATAGGCCATTTCTTTCTCAATCTTGACCTTATGTTTCTGGAGTTAAATAGTCTCTCTCAGGCTCATCTGCAGAGCTGACTCACCTTCCAGACACCAGCTAGATTGACCAGATTCCCTAATGCAAATGCCATGATGCCTTGCCTCTGTTAGATACAGACTTAAAAGAAAGAATAATAAGGTGTGAGCAAAATGCACTGTGACTGACCTTTCTGGAAATCAGTATACTGTAACTGATGTCCTCTTCAAAAGCATACCTTGCACAAAACAGGTTTGGAGATTTTTCTTTTAGAATCACCTTCAGAGCCCACTTTACATTCTCACTGGTCACATACCTTTGTCCCTGAAGGGTGGATTTCATTTGTGTGAACAGCTAAATATCCTTGAGAGTCACAGTAGTAAATAAAGTAATTAAGCAAACACAGGAATGCCCTTCTGGCCAAACACCATGTGTGATTATGTGCAGTAATATTTCTTTTCTGAAATAAACTGGCTTTAGTAATACTTCTTTTTAAATGCAGTTCAAAAACGTTCAGGTATGTTAGCATTATTTGCAAAACATTACAAGCTAAGCTTTTTGGATGGTCCATCGCTCCCTTGAATGTGTAAGTTTGAACCCTGACCCTGAAATTACTAGCCAAGAACGTTTTTGTAACTCAGTTTTCCCATCTGTAAAACAGAAGTGACAGTGCCTGCCTCGAACAGTTGTAAGGCCTCAATGAGGTGACACATGCAGAGTGCTTGACCCAGTGCCTGGCATCTAGTAAATCTCAATAAATGATGTCTTTCCTATAAGTATAGTTACAACTCTCTGTCAAACATTCAGTCATATCATTGCCCGGTTACTTTTATGTATAGAACATTGAGTAAGGTGGTTCTTTCAGTTCCAAGTAAGAGAAACTCAAGTCAAGATAGCTTCAGTAAAATAACACAGAATAGGATCATCTAGCTGGAAAGTTCAAGTGCTCTGGTAGCTTCAGGTATGATTCAATCCAGGATTAAAACAATGATGTAAGGCTCTGTGACTCCTCTCCATCTCTCAGCTCTGCTTCTTTTCCACCAATGGGCTGTGGCAGCTTCTCTCCATGAGGTGGGCAAGTACCATATTTTGCCATGTATAATGCAGATCCATGTTTTTGTGCATGTTATATATGGGATTATTATGCTCATTATTATACCCATGGTATATAATAATTATACCCATGTATAATGCACATGCATATTTTTTGCTAAAAAATTTGGGCAAAGAAGTGCACATTATACATGGCAAAATATGGTACATGTCATCATTCAAAGGTGACTCCAAGTGGCTCTAGTTGGTCCTAGCCCACCTCTGTGCAAATCACTGCATTCAGACATGAAGCACCAAGATTGGCTATTGTGGGTGCCAAGGCCACCCCTGGGGCAGGAGCATGAGAGGAAATCTAGGCCCCCAGGGAGTGGGGGGGAGGGTCACCAAATGAAGTAGGGAAAAACCAGGGCTGCTCTCTCAGAAGTGAAGAACCTGCTTCAGCTCATCTCACGTTCGTTTATTTATTGTCTGACAGGTTTTTTATTTTGATCACTTACTGTATGTTAGGAACTTTACATAAAAGGAAAATGTAATAATAGCTCAAATTGATTGAGTGGTTGATATGTGCCACACTCTAGTTTACGAATTCCAGATGTATTATCTTATCTAATCTTCCAATGAAGTCAGCACTATTCTCGTTTCCAGTTGAGGAATGTGAGGCTCAGAGAATTTAGTAACCCACCCAAAGTCACACCCCTTAGTAAAACAGAGTTAGGGTTTGGACACAATGCAATCTGACAACCAAGACCTTCCTTGTTCTGTCACTTTGATCCCCATGAAAGTACTGAGCTGATGCCTTTGTTAAAACCGCTGTGTTACACTGGAAGAAATAAGACTCAAAGAGGTTAAGTAAATTTCTCAAGGGCTGCTGGGTGTGGTTGCACGGCTTGAGTGCCTGGCCCATTGCAGAGGGAAGGAGGACGGGGGATGAAATTCAGCCAGAGTTCTGCTCACAATTCATGCCCCTGACCCTGCTACATGCCTAACGCGTTTTTCAACTGGCCACGCTGTGTCTAAGGGGCTGCAGGTAACCAGAGGGGGAAGCATTTTACTAGCTGAGCAAATCCTGCAGATGGTTCAACAGGAGACTAGACCCCAAATCCCAAAGGCAGCCTGAGAAACAGACAATTACAATGGAACATAGTGGTACTGAGGAAGAGGCTTTGGCAGAGAGCTAAGTGACACAGAGTAAGGGCAGTTTGGCTACACACTCTGTCCCATTCAGACTTGTATCAGCACAGTAGCCCATCTGGTCTGGCCTGAGGACGCACAGGGCTGCCGAGCAAATGGGTTCTATCTGAGCACAGGGCCCATCCAAAGCTTGCTCTCTGATTCACTCTCCAAACAGCAGGCCTGGTGACCATTCCAGCAGTCTCGACCTGACAGAAGTATCATCAGTGTCCAAAGACAATTGCAAAATGTAAGAAAGAGGTCTTCAAGAGTGTGGGAACAGCTAGCTACTCATCAGTCAGAACGTAGAGAACCAGACTTGGTTAAAGACACACGGGGTGGTCATGGCTAGTTGCCTACCCAACAGTTTCTCCCCTTTTCCTAGCTGTCAGAGCCCTGATGTTCTGTGATGTAGGGCACTAATAAGTCACACAGATCTCTCCCCAGCCCCAAGGGGTAAATAATAATTAATCTAAGATGACAATTATAGTTTGGGTTCCTTCCAAAGTAAGGAATAAGGATTTGGGAGGTGATCCCAGAATCTGCTTAGAAACACAGTTTAAGAGATTAAAGAAAATGTATGTAGAGCACCAATCCCAAAGCCCTGATCATAGTTGGCACTGATACACGATAATTAATCATCAGTATTACCTTGATATAACTCCTTTCTGGCTTAACCTAGAGGTCTGGAAAGCCAGGTAGGATCTGAGTGATCTGTGTGCAGAAATCGATGGTTTCCTGATGTCTAATCATTCAGTGGTGGGCTCATGATCAACATGTGCTAGAGTATGCTACACCTGAGGCCAACCAGCATGTTTGAAACCCATAACAATGATGTTTGAATCCTAGCAACAATGAGTCAGTGTGCCAAGGAAGAAAGCAGTTAATCACAGGACCGGACTTGCTCTGTAAGCAGTGCGACAACCGCCTCTTTGGGGGTGAAGAGGAAGCATGGAGACTGCTCTGTGTGAGCAGTCTCGCTGTGCTTAAAGGAAATTTTAAATCCTAATTCTATCTCTAAAGGGTGGGAAAAATGAGAAAGGAGTCTGGTGGAGCACTAAACTTCCACACCATAGTGAGGAATTGCTCCACCAGAATCTTTTCTCACTTTCTCGAATCAGGTAATAAAGTTTTGGCTCAGCATAGGTCTGCCAGCTAGACTACATTTCCCAGCATCCCTTGCAGCTTGGTATAGCCATGTGACCATGTTCTCATCAATGCAGGATGAATACACATAATCCACCTATTTTGTTTAGAGGACATTACTATCTTGGACCATTTCTTTTTCCCTTTTGGAAGCTGACCCTTCTCTTCACTCAGCTTTGACCACACAGAAGAGGGCTGATTTACTCTGAGTATTAATTTAGAAAACCACACCCCTCCTAAGGTAAAACCCAGAGGTTCAGGGTGTCAAAGGGCAGTCAATACCAAAGAAATGCTACTGATCACTCACACACACAGTTAATGCCATGTTTACATTTATTTACTCCAATGAGACAAGCAGGGAACGAGTTGGTGGGTATGGGTGACAGGCAGCCACAACCTTATTGTCGGTCTGCTCAGCCTTTCTCTGCCTCCTCCACAGCTGACCCCCAGGTGGTGTGTCATGACCTTGGCTAGCAAGATTTCTTTCTCTTGTCTACCGGATGGGGTCCGAATCTCTTCCAAACTGTGTGCCACAGTCTACAAAACCCGGTTCAGCGTTCTCCAGAGAAACGCACGAGATCGATGCTCAACGTCCAGGGCAGGTGAGGCAGGCTGGGCTTTTCCACAAACACCTTCCACCAGGGGATTGGGGGCTAGAGCCCGAGGAGTATTAGCTTAAATACTCACCATTCCTTCATAGGCTTTCTGTCCAACACAAACAACTAGTTTATACTGCTTGCTTTGGGGGCAGAAACATGTTTTCCTTTGCTATACTTTTCTCAAAAACAACACATGTAGTAACAAATTTTATGTAAACATTATTATGACATCTCTTAATTTCAACATGTTTATAGTTTGTCCAAGTGGGGTGTAAGCACTGTAAAAAGAGGTTCCCTTTTGTGGAAAGGGTGAGTGAAGCAGCCCTTATGTGTTTATATATGCAAACCACACACACGGCAGGGACAGGGTCTGGGGGATGGAGGGGCAGCAAGGTTGCCGAGTGACCATTTATAGCTTTGCTGTCCCACCAGCCTGGCCCACCTGGACTGTGACCATGAAGAGCGTAGGCTTTTCTTTCTCAAGCCATTGCATTTTTTATGTCTTTGTTGTAGCTACTTACCTTTGTCCTGGCAAACACACCGAGTAAGACAGAGAACGTAGGCAATCAACATTCACTGGATAAATGAATGAATGCATGAGTGAAGTACAAGAGAGTACATACTTCCTCACACATCTAGAATAATGCAGCATTCTGCACTGCATTGTTTTATCTGTTTCTGGGACAGTGTGTCTCCAAAGACATTTCAAACCTAAAGAGGGTCACCCTGAGTCACATGGTGTCTGGAAGGGGGTGCCCGTTGCAGAGGGGGGAGAAAGCTCCACCGCAGCATCATGCAGCTGCTGGTGAGCCGATGAGAACCAGGGGCAGGAACTCTGACCTCCAGGTGCTGTGGGGAATGAGCACTACAGCCTCACCAACCCCCAACCACAGGCACAAATGCTTGTCAGAGATTTTTGAGTGAAAAATTAAAGAACAGATGGCAAAATAAGGACTCTCTACAAGTGTGAAGTCTGTGCTTTCTCTGTATGCACATCACACTTTTTGTGTGCACAGTCAACATTGATGCCACGTCTTCCGGATGACGAGTTCACTTTGCCAGCTCTATTTACAGCTAATAACAACCAACAGTCACAACTATTGACGTTCTCTTCGCTGCCACCTCCCACCACATGCACATTTATTGTCAACTCCAATACACAGGAAAGAAAATTGTCACAGAGAGATACCAAACCAGGCCTCGGCATAAAAATAGTCTCTTTTTGACTGTAAGCACTTTGATAGAACCACTGCAAGAAAAACATCACAGTTGCGGGTTTCTAGAAAGAATCCATTGCTAAGATGAAGGGGGAAAGGGAGCCCGCAGCCTACAGGATATACCAGTGAGAACTGTTTACAGGCTCTAGGTTCCTGAGAGCCCAGACGTTGTCTAAATAGTGTCTTAGGTCCAGAGCTCATGTAAATGAGCCCCGTTTACTGTGCATGATAAAGCGGCTGGCTTGTGACTACCTTAGCAAGAGAAGGCACAAGCAAGATACTCAGAGCAGAGGTCCTATTCATCTGCCCCCAAACGGTGACTGCTGCTAACTCTAAATCGTAAACTTCTATCTTCTTTAAACCACTACAATTTTAGGTTCTTCATGTCAACAACTTAGCTTTTATCTTAACAAATATACTCAGCAAGACAGATGAAGATTTCAAATATGTGTGAAGCCCGTGTGCAGGCAAGCTTAGTGCCTAGATGGATTCTCTGGTGTCATATGGTGTCCGTGAGGGAGAAGTATCAGAGAGGATATTTCTAGAATGGCAGAGGGAATGGAGGGTAAAAATAGGCCTGGGGCCTGGGAATAGAAGGAGAGAGAACTGGGGACCTTGTTTCTTCCCAGTAGCTGGGTTTGCAGCTCCATGACAGTCTCGCTGACTCACACTCATACGGTCGTTACTACGGCTGGGAACTATTCCAGCTTGTATGTGTGTTAAATTATTGCATCCTCATGAGAACCTTTGAAACAGGCATAGTTATTCTCCCCAAGTTACAGGTAATGAACCCACATTGCACAGAGGGTAAGTCAGTTGTCTAAGGTCACATGATCCAAACCCAGACGCCGTGATCTCACCCACTCTGCCACAGTACTGAGGCCCAGGAGACAGGTAGGGGGAAAATGCAACCAGCGTAGGGCCTTGGCATGGAACTGTACCTATGCAAGGGAAGGGGTGCCTTTTTCTAATTGGCTCAAAGAGACTTCTGATGGCCAAGTTTGCATCTCTCCAGAGGGGACACTTTTTTCTATTGTCATAAAGGTGAGATATAGCCTTGCAGCCACATGTGACCTGCCCGTCATTAGTACAGAAGGAACGAGCTACCACAAGCAGGCCCTCAGAGCTGTGGTCTGGCCACCCACCAGCACCTGCGAGTGGAAAGAACAGAACTTTGTGCTGCCTGCCCCGGGCAGGTGGCAGGAACTGAGCAGCTCTTTGCAAGTGGCTGTGGGCGCTCAGAACAATATCAAGGACCACACCCAAAGTCAAAAGCTCTGCCACAGAAGACTCTTGTATTATAAGGAGAGAAAAGCGAGCAAATGCTCTGTTTTATTGTTGAAGATAAATAGCAAGAAATTCAAATTGTAATCTACCAACAAGGAAATGCACACTACAGGTCTCTGCCGTGGGCAGGTGTGGAGTCAGAAGTTATGAGCCACAGTCACAGCTCAGTCACCTCCTACCACATGGACTTGGTAAATCACCTCAGCTCTCTGCATCTCCCTGTGCCCATCTGTGACACAGCAAGAAATACATATTTGTCTCTGCCCCTGGTTCCTGACACAGAGTTCCTATCGCCTGAGTGATATGGTACCAGGGGCACCTTTCATTCTAATACTAGGTCTTCCCTGGTTCTTGACACTGAGCTCCTAAATCCTTTGTGATTTCCTGAGTGATGGGTGTGATAGGAGTGTCGTACACAGAGCTGCCACACCCCTTGAAGTTTCCTCCTTTGCTGTAATGAGGTGACTCTTGGTGGGCTGCTGGACAGCTTCAGGACGGTCACCAGAAAGACCAAGCCACGATTAGAAGCTTAGCATTTTCAGCCCTACCCACTAACCTCCAGGGAGTGGAGAGAGGCTAGAGACTGAGTTCATAAACCAGTCATGCCTGTGTGATGAGGCTTCCATAGAACCCCTAAACTATGGGATTCAGAGAGTTTCTGCATTGGTAAACACATTTGTGTGCTGGAGGGTGGGGCCCCAACTCCACAGGGGTAGGAGCTCTGTGCTCAGGATCCTTCCAGACCTCAGCCTGTGTATCATCTGTTTGTTCATCTGTGTCCTTCATTGTATCCTTTCTCATAAACGAGTAAATGTGTTTCCCTGAGTTCTGTGAGCCATTGTAGCAAATCATTTAACCTGATGTGGGGCTGTGGGAGCCCCCATTTCTGCCAGGTAAGACAGAAATGTGAGTAACCTGGAGACTCATGACTTGTGACTGGTGTCTGAAGTGGGGGGTCAGTTTTGTGGGATTGAACCCTCAACTTGTGGGGTCTGCTCTCACTCTGGGTGGTTAGTGTCAGAATTGATCTGGTGTCCAGAGAGTTGAAAAATGGATTGGTGTGGGAAGCATTCCCACCTATTTGGTGACAGGAGTGTTGTAAATAGAGGAAGAAACAGATTTTTCTTTACCATCAAAAAGGGGAACTAAATCTGTCCCAGAAGGTTCTGGTGAGAAACAAATGTGACAGTATGTATGAGAATGCCTGGAAAAAGGACTGGTCCAGAGGAGGTGCTCTGAAAGTAAAAAGCCAGAAAAGCTGGGGGATGAGGAAAGAGAGAGGAAAACTAGCATTGATATGAATCAGGTGTTTTCTTAAAAGATCATCTCATATGTTTTGCAAGCCTCCTGTAGGTCATTGACACTATACCTGTTCTAATAAATAAGGTGTTTCAGATTCAGAGGAGCTAAGTGATGGGACCAAGTTTGCAAAGTTTGGAAGAGACTGAGCCAAAGTTTAAAAATCAGGTCCATATGGCAGTGAATCTCATCCTGTTTCTTAACACAAAGAAGAAGAAAAGGAATGGGGGAGAACATGAGGGTGGGACAGGCGCACAACATGGTGAGAACAGGAATGAGAGACACCAAGGAAGGTGATGAGGTCAAGTTAACCAACCTGCTTCTTTACCCATTAGGGGTCACTGGGACTGGATGCAGGCAAATGTCCTGTCCACTCATCATTCGCCTTCAGTATGTTTCTAACTCTTCAGTAGTTACTACCTGCAACTGTATAGCTTCCCAATGTTCAAGTTTTTCCTTCTTGGAAAGTCCTCTTTCCTTCCCTAGGTGCCCGTGATAGCCTGAATAACACCTGCCCAAAGATGGCCACGTTCTAATTCCTGGAACGCGTGAGCACGTACCTTATATGGGAAAAGCAAACAAACAATCAACTGTTTGCAAGGGTGATTATGTTAAGGATCTTGAGTTGGAGAGTTTACCCTCAATTATCCAGGTGAGCCCAATGTAATCTCAAGCATCTAGAAAAGAAGGAGGTAGTAGACTCAGGGCCAGAGAGAGAAGAGTCGCGAGGATGGTAGCAGAGGCCAGAGAGGAAAAAGATGCTCTGATTCTGTCTTTGAAGATGGACAAGGAGCCTACGGCAGAAAAAGGCCAGGAAACACACCCTGCCCTAGAGCTTCCAGAAGGAGCCAACCCTACTGACACCTTGACTTTAGCCCAGTGAAACAGATTTCAGACTTCTGACCTCCAGAACTGTAAGAGTATAACTTTTTGTTGTTCATGGTTGTTTCTTATAGCGGCAATAAGAAACTAACACAATGCCTCACCCCATGCTTTGTGTATTTTTACCTTTATAGCTTCATACTGTTAGGCCTTAGTCAGAATTATTGCAAAATTAATAATAGCCACTTGCACGGCACTTCAAGCTATGCAAAGAGAATGTAATAACACCTGAGCATTTACCTGTGCCAGGTGGGTGGAAGCACTCTACATGCACTGGCCATTGGTTCCCACAAATACCCTATTGCTTGTCGGTGGACACACCGAGCCAGGCTGCAGACCCGTGTGTCTAACCTCACAACCCACACCATCGACCGAAACTCCCAACTGCTTCTTTATAGTATACGTTCAATATCTCTTTTGGTCCTATGTGACCTTTAAGAGGGTATTTTTTAAATTATCCTTCATTTATAGGTGAGGAATTTGAGGCCCAAAGACTTTAAGTGGTTTTGCCATGATTGTTCATTTGGTAGGAGTCAAAGCCAGCCCCCAAACAGATTAATGGCTTCCTTTTCTCTGCCCCACTCATGAGAAAGAACTGCCCCTCCCCTGAGCCCCATAGGACTTTGTGAATACCTCTGTCACCACAAGGCTCTCCAGTTATGCATGTGTGTAACGTGAGCCTCAGGAATACCCCACCCTTGTGGTCCAGTCTTGCTGTGAGTTCATGAGTACAGAGGCACAGGCAGCCAAAACCATTCTGAAAGGAAATCTTTACTCCTTAACTTATCGCTCAAAAATAAAGGTGGGGGGGGACGTCCAATTCAAAATGTCCACTTTCATTGTTATAACCCCTCCTCCCTCCTCCCCAATTCTCTTACGCCCCAGCTCCGAGCCTAACATTCATCACGCCCCCTCCTATTCGTCCTGCTCCCCGGCCTCCAGGGGCATCTTTCTTTCACTTCTCATCAACTCTCTCTCTGAATTCCCCGTCCTTAGATCTGCTAACCCTCCTCTCCGAGTCCTTCACCTCTTCCTATCAGCTATTTTTATTCCTGCAGCACAATCTTTTGCCTCACCTCAGAGAGTGTTTCATACCCACTGGCCAGGAGCCCAAGAAAGCAGTCTCTTCATTCAGGGCAGGACAGGGGGGTGAGTGAGGGACAGCGGGAAACATTTTCACTCAGTCATCTTATACCAGTCACACTAGGAATGACAGCAAGCCATTGTGTGAGTACCACTTTTGTTCGAGATGCTCTTCTGGTCAGCCTATCGATGCTCTTTCTAATTTCCCAACGACCCTGAGAAGCAGGAATTTCATCTGAAGAAACCAATTCAGAGATTATGTGGTTTACCCAAGGTTCCACAGGACTTGCCCCCAAAGCCCTCTTCCTGTCCCATCCCACACAACTGCTTACCAAGTCTAATTAAACTATGAGTTCCTCAAGTTTGGATACCATGTCTTGCTCATCATCTTATTTCCAAAGCCTAATATGGAGCTGAGCACATGAAAAGGGTCTGAACAAAACACAATGCTCTCACCACACCTTTAGTACATCTCTACAGGGACTGAGCCCTGGCACCTTCCCACCCTCACCCGCAAAATAGTCACCTCTTTGCCCTCTGTTACTGAAGCCTCAGTGTTCACACGTATCTGGATCCTTAGAATCCTCACACATAGCGTTGAGTGGACTTTTGCACACATCTATTCCAAATTTCTTATTTTATCCCTGAGGAAACTGTGCCAGGGAGGTCGTGCATCCGGTGGATGACCATATCCGGCACTTTTTCTATGGTAGGGCATGGTTTGTCCTTGCTGAAGGGTAACTGCAAATGCAAAGCTGGCATCTGGCACTGGCATTCTTCAGGTGGTTTTCTAGGTGCCAGCCCAGACCTGTTCCCAGCAAGCTGCATGGCAAACAGGTTATCTTTTTATGTGATTTTCCAGGAAGTTTTATGTTCTATTACTGGACTCAGAATAGGTTGAACAAAAATTCTCCTCCATTTCTGGGAAAGCCATTTGACCACCTCATGGTTTTATTTGCTTATTTTAAAAAAAGATGGGGCTGGCAGGAAGAGTACTGATCTGAGAATAAAGAAGCAGATTTGGGTTCTAGTCCTGATTCTCATATTCAGTCTTGGCCCATTTCCAAAACATCTGACAGCTGACTTTGCCCAAAAGGCTCCCTGGTGGCCCCTCATAGATGGCGTGAAACCCTAGGATACTTCTACCCACCCCCCTTTTCTCTCTCCTTTATTCATGGTCTGATGACTCTCCTACCTTGCCTGGACCCCTCCATTTTATCTCAGGTGCTTCCCTTGATAAAACCCTTGTACATTCCATCTCATCTTGGCACCTGCTTCTCAGAGGGCTCCAGCCTAGCTTTCCAAACATACTCCTTCATTACTCAAATTGGTTCTCTTAGAGTCCCTCAGTCATGCAACTATTCCCCCTTCCAGACCCAGAAATCATTTTCATTTAACCAATATTTACAGAAATAGTAAGCTGCTTTTTTTTTTTTAGATTCTACATATAAGTGATACCATACAGTATTTGTCTTTCTCTGCCTGGCTTATTTCACTTAACATAATGTTCTCCAGATCCATCCATGTTGTCACAAGTGACAGAATTTTTTTCTTTTTCTTGATCTTTAGTACACTTTTCATTACTTTTGTTCTCACTAATATTCTCCAGTTAAAAATATTTATTCTCTCATTTAGTTTGAATGTAATTTTTATTTTATTCTCCCTTTTCTTTCTTTGGTCTATAATTTATAAAATATGTCTATCTGTATTGATTTTTCTTAGCTCATACTTCCCTTATTGGATTTCCCTGATGTTTATTTCTTACATGTGGGCACCCTTCTTTCATATCTAAATTATCATAATTCAAACATTGTTTTTCTGTTCTACTCACTGTTTATATTATGGGGTTTTTTTTAACCTTATGCTCTTTGTAATAACTCTTTCCGGCAGAAGTAGAAACACTCTTGGACTGAGTTAGCCTATCTTAATTTCAGTCAATAAATAAAGCCCATAAAATAATAATAATGTTACTTTAAGTTTCCAAAGTATGCTTGTGTATTAAATGTCAGGCCATTCAAATGCCAATTTCATTTCAATAAACTTGAACTACAGGAGTGACTCTTTTTGAGTTCCGTGTACAAAACAAAATGTCATACAGTAAGGTCACTAAAATCACACAGTGGTTTCCTGGAAATAGATTCTAAGCAGTGACACCATTGGTCACAAGAAAGAAAGGTCAGAAAGGTAAACTCGAAAGTATAGGCACCCAATGATCAGCAGCACCTCCGTCTCCTGGTTTTTACTCTGTAACCTCTCAGTACATTTGGGCTTTATTCTAAGGCAATGTTTATGTAAGTTAATTAGACTAATAAAGGGGCAATCAATTAGATTTTGAGCTTACTATTTTCAAGAGACTATTTTAACTAATAAGAGAAAATTTAAATTATTTTTCTGTCATAAGTAGATCTATGTAGACATTGTCCTAAAGCTTCAATAGTTATGTAGTCAAAAAATTGAATACTATTTAATCCCCCAGTATAATAAATACTTCCTTATACCTTGTATGTTCTAATAGCCATGGGATATGGATTATGCTCTTTTGTTTCAAACAGTAACAAAAGTAACAATAACAGATTAATGATACTCATCTAAGCAGCAATGAAGAAGCACACGTGGATAACCGTGTGGCCACGGACAGTGGGAAACCCACCTGTACGAGTCAGGGAGGCTAACTGCTCTAACAAGCAGCCCTGGCATGTCTGTGCTTGACACCAAAAGTTCGTTTTCACTCAAAATACTCCAAAGTGGGTGTCCTGGTCCAGCAGCTCTCTTCCAGGCAATGACTCAGGACCCAGGTCCTTCAACCGTGTGTCTCCACCGTCCCCTAAGGCATTTGAGTCCTCTGATTTTCAACTTCCCAGAAAAGGAGAAACCTAAGAATGGATTGTGTATGAGAGTAGTTCCCAGACCATATACCCAAGGGGGAGACTGGGAAGTGTAGTCTGGCTCTATATCCTGGACGAGAAGGAAATAGAGTCAAGTGAACACATGGGATCCCCGCTGTTCTTCTTACCAACCTAACTCTCTTCCTCACTTTCCATAACTGTACAACGGGGATAATAACAGCACTAGTCTCATCACGTTGTGAGGATTTAATGGGTTTTGTTAGCTCCGAATAGGATGTAACAACATAAGGTGTGGAGAGTGTGTGGGTCGGTGTGTATGCATTTTACTCTTCAATTCATTTGCGTGCTCCGGGGGTCAGCAGCCCTGCCCTGTATCTCTCTGTGCGTTTCTATAATGGCTAGCACTGTGCCAAGAACATGGTGAGCACTTATTAATTTCATTCCTTCCCCTTGTTCTCCGGAGAATACACACTCAGCATGCCAGTACCTCTTTACTCCTACAATGATGAGCGCCATGCTGGGCTCAATGGTAAATGTTGATGGGTTGGCTGGACTGTAATTAATTGCCTCCAGCAGCCATGTCCTTCAAACATGCCCCAACCCTGGATGAAGATTCTCTGACCCATTCACAGGGTTGCGACAATCCTGGTCCCCATCCTGCCTGTGGATTGGGTGAGCAGTGATGATGGGCTCTTCTGAAACAGGAAATAACAGGCTCACACTAGCAATTTTAAATACCTCTGTATTCTCAGTAGCAAAAAAGCTAGAATTAGAGTGAAATACAGTGCCTATAAAGAAAATCATGGCTGAACTCTATTTAAAATGTGTCTTACATTTAAAAATACTGAAGGGTGGGATTGGATGGGGTGGGGGGAGAGTGATGGGGGGAAAATTCAAACTGTAATTGAACAACAATAAAGTAATTTAAAAAAAAAGTAAAAAAAAAAATTAAAAAAATAAAAATAAAAAAATAAAAATACTGAAGGTCCATAAGTCTAAACAACTACAATGAATGCAATAACTCTAAAGAGTAAACTAAACAATTCCCACTGCCAGGAAAGGGAAGCCTGCCCTGGGAAAGACCTTCTGTTCTATACTTTCTCAAATGTATATTTCATGGATGCTTAATGATGATTAAAGCCTCACAGAAACCTGGTTAGGGGATTCAGGTAGGGGAGGAGGGTTGTTTCGAGCCATGGCAGCCTGTGTGTGGTCCTTCATGGCCTTCATTTGTAACCTCCTAAAGCATGTTATCTACACCATGCACTGGGACCACAGAACTGCTTTGCCCTCTGTGGACTCCTGTATGGCCCAACCAATGGGGAAGCAAGCTTTCACTCAGAGAGAAATTCTGCACAAAGCAAATGTGGTGATTTCACTTGAAAAGGGAAGATATTTCGTTAGGCTGAATGAAAACAAAACACAGCAAAAGCCTGCACCAAAGCTCATACGTTTAGACATTGAAACAAACTGTCCAGTTTTATGGTCTCTTCAATGGGTCTACCATCCCTTATATCCTTGAATTACCCTCTGAAAGAGAACAGTGGTCATTCAAACCCTCTACCCTTTGGATGGATCTTAAGGTGATGAGCTTTTGCTCCTCCCCACAATTTTGTGGTGGCTCCTAAGGAGAAGGAGCCAGGGAAGAAAGATAAAGGCAAAGAAGGACATAAAAATTAATGACCTGCTTTTCACTGTGTCCCCTTTCTCAGTGAAACCTGCAAACTTCCTGCAAAGGTCCTTTTGTGGCTGCCTCTAGACTGTCAAAGCTGTGTAAGCTGAGCCACAGGTAAAGACCACAGCAAGTTCCTAGGGAGAGAGTGGCCCTGGGTGGCCCATTGATCTTCATTGTTTCCTGCTGGACAAATAGACTGCTCAGCCTCAAATAAAACTGAGCACAACAAAGGCTTGTTTGGGAGGATGCTTTGAATATATTTCTTTAGCCTTTAAAAAATATCCCCTGCAGTTTCTGAGCATATGCGCCAAGATGAAAGGGCTTTGCAAGCACAGAGATGGGGCATCTTGGCTCTACACCCTAAAGAGCCATGGAAAAGGCTCTGAAAAAATCTGGGAACACAAAACCCGTTTGCATTCTAGCTGAACAGCCCAGAGTAGCTAAACTGGTTGAGTTTCTACATACTTTTTAAAAGACAGTGTTACTGACTGGTCCTGCCAAATTCTCAGTGTGATAAATCTAAGCCAAATTCTCCTATTACACAAAGTACTCTCTCCTATGAATCAATTAAGCATGGGAAAATTTGGAATTCAGCTCCGTGACAGCAACCAGACCACATGGTCAGCAAATCCCTGGACTGAGCGTAGTAATCACAAAACCTATAATCCGCGGAAGGAAAGTCGTGGGGGAGTTTACAGCCCAGCCCTGTTGTGACCCGTTTTGCACAGTGTGTTGACAGGTTTTCCCTGAATATGGCTGAATTGATTTATCCCCAATACTGTCACCCTATTGGCAATAACCACGGGAGGCCCTTGCTGGTACCTGCCTTGAAGTGAAAGATAGCAGGTCCCTGGGGCCTGGAGCTGACTCAGGGTGGTGTCAGCTTCTCAAATCACCCTGGTGGCTTTTCTGACAGCTCTACCTTCAAGCCGCTGAGACGCCCTTGGAGGAAACGTGAAAAGAGCAGGGTTGATGAACTATCACCCTTTGATTATTTTTAAATAAATTTGTCTGATTAGAAAAGTACTATGGCTTTGTTGTAGAAAAATTAGAAACTGTAGATGAAAATAAAGTAAAATTTTTTCACAATCCCATTATCAAAAATAAACACTGTCAACTTTCTCATATACCTTATATCCATTTGAATGTTTTTTTATTTATTTTTTTAGAGAGAGGGAAAGGGAAGGGATGAGACGGGGAGAGGAATATTGATTAGATGCCTCTTTCACACCCCTAACTGGGTACTGGCCCGCAATCCATGCACGTGCCTTGACTGGGAATCGAACCGGTGACCTATTGATTCGCAGGCTGGCTCTCAACCCACTGAGCCACACCAGCCAGGGCTGAACCTTTCTTTAATGTAAATATGGTGAAGTAGCAAGTGACTCAAGGTTTAATTCTCCAGTCGGCTGATACAGTGAAGTAGCTTGCAAACTATGCCTAAACTGTCCTCAAGTTGCCTATAAGGTACCATCTTCCTGGCTGTATGTTCCCAGCTCTGTGAAGTGCTTCTTATGCTCCTGAGCAGTGTGAGAGCTGCTCAGCTGGACAAAGAGAGAAACAAAAGCAATATATTAAAATAACCCAGGGAGAGGGGTGGAGAATTCTAAAGCGGTCCTGCCTGCCGGGCAGGACCTCCTCTGTTACATTTTAGTCTTAAAGAGCTGTGACCTTGATACGTACTAATAGATTGGTTTATTGTGTAGATTAGACAGGATAATGAAGCGACATCTTCCTGGAGATTAAATTTTAAACTTGGTGCCCAAGTTTACACAAATGACACAGTGCGTGTGTGTGTGTGTATGTGTGTGTGTAAAAACTCAGATCACACTTGCTGTTTTGGAGACTATTTCTTCCATTTAGCCAGATATGCTAAGCATTTTCCCAAGATAATTGAATATTCTAAAACGTTTCTAATAATGGCCATCATTCAAAGTTTGCTTTAATGTAATCATATTTCAGTTGCTCATTATGGAGAAAGGCAACATACCTGTTTGAGCTATACAAATAATTTTCACCACAAATTATTGGTGTGGGCCTTCTCTGTAGCTGGGAATGCAGAGGCCCTCGGTGCTGCTCCGGCCAGGACTGAAGAAAGGGAATTCTTGAAGGCGGAAGAGGGGACACCCAACCCCACCTCAGGGTGGACAATTCTGTTGCTAATTTCTCACCAGCATCTGAGACATTCTGTTTTGTAGCCATTTATTCATTATGCTATTTCTCCCTAAAAACAATTTTGCAGTTTTTTTGGTACAGGAAAACAGCTAGCCACCAACACGCCGTATGAGGCTGGACTCGCAGAAAAACACCGCAGGCAGTGAAACAAGGCAATGATGGAAATTTAGGAATGGCATGGAAAGTGTTAGCAATGATGTTAAAGAAAAGGGGACTATGTGAAAGTAGCAAGTGTGAAGGCCACAGAAAAGAATAATTACTAGGAATTGGTGATCAGCTAGAGGAGACCATAACCCAGATATCAGCCATGAGATCTAATTGTTGAGATTACCCCGGCCCTCAAATCCACAGCCTGGGGAGGCCCAAAGTCTCCCCTCGACTTCTGCTCATTCTGGAGGGCTGCATTCTCCAGGCCTCCCTGCTCTGTGCCCCCTGACTGTCCCATGGGCGGCTTGCAGTCACACCAGGTCAATGTGCAACAGGAAACCAACCCATCATCCTCATTCATGTCCCAGGCTAGCTCACACACAGCCAAGGTTGACAAGGTCAGTAGACACAGCAGTGGGTTGCGAAGGCCGGCTGACCCAGCACCGTACCTTCCCCCTTACCGGACTCTATGAAAGAGGGTATAAAGGCTCATTCTTTCCCTCCACCCCTGGAGCTCAGGGAAACCATGTGATATAATTAGAAACCTGCTGGGAGTGTTTCTGAGTAAGATTTTACTTTGTTAAAAGAACATTGTTATCGTTGGCAGCTTTTTCCTCCACTTCCTTGTTCCTGCCTTGAATTTGGACATCATGCATGAGCCTACTGCACCTACCTAAGACCATAAGGCAGCAGGTGTGAGCCCAGAGTCCAACAGGACGAGGATGAGAAAGTGGAAATGCAGAGCGTGCCTGGGTTCCCGATGGCATCATCGAGTAGCTAAGTTCATGCCAACAGCTATGTAACTCTGATTCTAAATATAGTCCTGTTTGTCTAAGCCTCCACGAGGCTGGTATTCTGTTACTTGCTGCCTGTGATGTCCCTAACAGAGAAAGAAGATTTTGCTGTGATATTTTGGGGACCCCAGGAAGGGTGAAAATTATACAAACTTTTGCCATCTTTCTTGTCCCTCACTCTCTCCATTTTTCTTCCCCCTTCCCTCCTTTACTTCGCCATCTCCCCCGAAAGGCAAAGCAGAATTACCCCTTTATTTCACATACGGCATTTGTCATCAGAATGACCCTTTTCACATAAAGGTAACTTAGATATCTCTTCCCCCATTCCATGTATTCACCAATTTTTTTTTCCAATAAAGTCAGTGCTATCCTAGAAAGGAATTATGGTACCAGATGGTCAGATAAAAATATCCTCTTAATAAGATAGTAATGCTTACCGCCCCAGAGCTGGAGAAAAGGACAGCATTGCCAGTGTCGATGAGGTAATTCTGCACAGCAACGGGAATCGATCACAGTTGGGCTCCATCTGACGGGAGAGCACTGCTGGGCAAAGGCTGAGCCACTTGGCTTGCTTTCTCCAGACAAGGAAAGTCATCCATGGGACTCAGGCAACTGAGCATGCTCCCCACATCTTGCCTATGCACTTTGAGGTGGCCTTGTAAACCCAGGGGAAAAGCCATCTACCTCAACCAGCTTTGCCTACAACCCTTCCCGGTTGGTTGCTCAGTCACAGAATGTTCACCAGATGACAACAAGCAAGCCTGCACCAGACCGACCTCAGAAAGTTCCTGCACCCAGCCAGCAGAGGTCGGCTGCCAAGAACATCCAAGCCTTGGCTTGGAGAGCTCGAGGCAGCTGGTGGCTTATTCAGAAATATTATTTTGTATGTTTTCTATCAGAAGTAGTTGAGACTGCTAAAAATAAATGAGTGTGCTTTCTTGCACAAATGTTGTAAAATGTCTTTTTTCTTTTCTCTCTGTGCTAACCCCACGCTCTACCCCTATATATGTAATCTTTTGTTAAACCTATTCAGGACTACTTTTTAAAAAATGCACTCATTTTCTAAACCAGTGGTTTCCCACAGGAGTGACTTTTCCCCCACCCCTCCAGGGAACATCTGGCAATGTCTGCAGATATCTTTGGTTATCACAACCAGGGGGTTGTCACAACTAGGGGGTTGTCACAGCTGGAGATGGAAAAGGATGCTCTTGTAGGTAGAGGGTAGGCATGCTGCTAAGCATCTAATGCAACAGAAAACCCCAAACATCAAGAATTATCCTGCCCAAAACGCCAATAGTGCCATGGTTGGGCCACCCCAATCAGACTCAAGGGCCAGTAGAAATGAAGGGAGAGAGTGTACGCTTTAAGTCTTCTCAGTCATGTTTAATTTGTTAAAAGAATGGTCGTCATTGAATGTTTAATTTACTTGCTTTGTCATTTGTTGTCAGTGCCTCTGGATACATCCATTGCATCCTAACACTCTAAATATATTTTTACAGTTTAGAAACAGTAACTGGATATTTAGAACCATTTGCCAGTACTGGTTTTCTTGCCTACTTTTTTTTGTACTACGTTTTTTCTTTTTTTAGTTTTGAAGCAAAACAATCTCTTAGCATCCTTTCTGAAGTAAAATCATTTACCCAGTTTATTTTTTCTCCATCACAAGCTGAGCATTTTACCCAAGAAAGATTTCACACAATTAATTAGGATACACAATTGTTTGGCCACAACAGTTAGAGGGCCCACTGAGGTACTGCTACAAGGAAACTATTTCCTTGGGGTTTACATATTTACCAATCCCATGTCTCCCAGAGAAATCAAGTTCAAAGGGATAAGTAACAAATCTCTGGAACCTTTGCTCATATCAGTTCTTATGCTGATGCTCGTGATTTCAAATTCTAGCCACTCTCATTTCCTTTTCCCCTTAAGAGCTTCCCTAATTGTCTTCAACCAGCTTTTCCCACTTGAATGATGTTTAATCAAATACATTCTGGAGATGGCTCTCACATTTTGGTCTGAGAGTTATTAAACAGGAGTTTCTCTCCAACTAGACAAGTTCTTGGCGGCAAGAGCCATGTCTCACTTTTCATTCAATCCCTGGGATGCCAGGTAGAGGCTTGAACAAAAACCCATCCCATAAACAGTAAACCCACAAATAAAACACAGGCCATGAATATGTGTGTTTAAGACAACATAGACATACTACATTCTGTCCTCAGACCCCTAATTTGGCTGAGCTGATGAAAGAGCATCTCGTCACTCTGAGGAAATCTCTCCTACAGTAAGTGATGGGTGAGCTTGGCCAGAGTTCACATGACTAAGTCGTGATCATGAAGAAACTTGACCGGTGACCTTCACTGACACGTCCAGCACAGGAAATGTGAAGGGCTTAATGATTAGTGCTGGTTGTTAAAAATTAAATCATTAGAAAATCTATTTATGCGAATACTAAGGCTGCACATACCTGGAGGGAAAAAGTGATATCCTTCTGTCCAAATTTCTGTTTCTAATATTTTTCTTCTCGTGGCCCCCAGAGCAAATAGAGCAACTAAGGCCACCAGAGCAATGACTGGAAACACATTTTCCATATAGCTATCGTGTACTTTTTTTTCAGATATGATCCTCAAACAAAAGACTTGTCCAAAATAAATTGATTTCAAATATACAGAAACCTTGTTTGTATGAAGTTTCAGAATAAAACTATGTCTACTATTAATACAGTATGAGTATTTCCCCTTTGCCAATAAATGCATATTTCATGTACTGCAGCCCTGGAGTAGTGCTGATCAATTACTCACTATTTATCTCTAAAATATCTCTCTGAACACCAAATGAAAAAACTTCATGTGGAACAGGGCACCCTTAAGGACAGAAGTCCAGTGGACTGTCTAGTGCGTCCCTCCTGCAACAGGTGAGAGCCGCTGTCGCGCCCCGAGGTGAGATGTTCTGAAATGAGCACTGCTTCTCTGTTGTACTCTCTCTTTCAGCTCGTACCTCTAGTGGTTTCTGTATCCACTGGCTGACAAAACTTGAGTGAGTGATAGTGCTGGACCTGCAGTACAAGGAGGATCAGCCTGGATGTTCCAATGCAGATTTTCGTGCAAACATGAACAAGGGAGAAGGTCAAGGAAACCTAGGGTGGGGAGAGACAGGCAGCTGGGCACAGATCGATGCCTCTGCCTTCGTGAAGGGCTTTGGAAGCTGCTCTACAGCCTGGGGAAGCGGGAAGACACCATGGCCACAGGCAAGGCGTGGTCTCAGGGTAGAAGAGTGCCTGCTGGTGCCTGACGAGCAGAGGGTCTCAAGGACCAGGCTGCCATGGGCTCACGAAGCACGGAGTGCCCTGATCCAGTTAGAGCCCTCATTTCCAGGAGGGATTTCATCATTTCTGGGGCAAATTCAGGATATGTGAACATTATATATTTTCCTTCAAATTAAATGCAAGTGTCTTTTTTCTCCACATTCAGTTGTTCAGCCCAAATCCATTAAGCGTCCTTTGCTGAGCACCGAGGATGCAAAAGCAACGAGGCAAAGATTGTAGGATGCTCACAGTCCCCTAGGGGCAGGGCACTGGACATTCTCCTTCACTTCTCTGGATCCACACTCCACCTTTCTCCAGCCTGCCCAGTGCCCCTTGTCCTCTGGCTTTGTTCGCATTGGGCTCAGTCAATGGGAGTCACAGCAGGAGATGAAGAGAGAGAGAAGAGATGGGTGAAGCCTTTCATTGCCCTGCCCTGCTGAGGCCTGATAGGGGCTGCATCCCCGCCACACCCCCGCCCCCACCAGAGCTATCAAGGAGCAGCCTTCTCCCAGAGCCTCAGGTGCACCCAGATTCCAGGCACCATCGCCTCCCATTGCTCCATCAAGCCCAGGACCCACAGTGGCTTCCCACTGCTGTAGCCTGGGAGTGCTTCATTACCTCTTCTCGGTGACCTGTAAACGTCAGCTGTCGTTAAATCTTCTTTCATTCTTTTCCAGTATGCTGATACAGAGGGGCAAGTACATGTCATACAGTGTCGAACGTCAATGAGGACTCGAAGGAAGGAGTCATCAGTCCTAACCCAGGAGGTACAGAGGGGTCAGGTGAGCCTGTGGTTTATAACGTCCTTTTCCAATTTACCCTTTTCAATTGCACATTAAAATTTCCCTAGGAACATGGAATCAGCCACATTATTTTCCAGCAACTAATGCGCAAATCTAGTGACAACACCGGGAAGAAAGTTCAATGACCGTGTGGTTAACTGTATAATAAAGTTCCATTTATCTATGAAAACGGTACTGTAGTTACACTGATGCGTCCTAAGGTCCTGTGAGATACCCATAGAATAAGAGAAGCTATTTTCAAGATCTGATCTACTTTCTAGCTGACTAGTAACGAAATGGCTGACAGTTACTGAGTTCTCACTAGTTATACACAATATAGTATAACACAGTAATTGCTTAAGGAATTGCACATAGAGATATGTACGGGAATTTTTACCACATTACTGTGGGATCATGCTATTATTATTCCCATTTTACAGCAGAGGAAGCTGAGGCTTGGAGAGAGTGAGCAGCTCACTCAAAGTCGGACAGCTAGTACGTGGCAGGGTGGGGATTCCAAGCTCACCCACCTCCATTCTAAATGACTATGGGCCCTAATAAAAAACTTCTCAGGTTACATATTAGTTAAGGCTGCATTAAATGTCATAACAAGCAAGCTCCCAAACCTCAGTGACTATCCATTGTAGAACTTGACCTCTCACTCGTCCCCCAGTCACCTCACAGCCACTTGGCAGTGGTCTGTGCGAAAGGGGTCTGCTCCAGGCCAAAGTCAGCGCCAAGCCGATGGAGGCCCTGACCTCTTCGCCCTCCATGTCTACAGTTGTCCTGAATGTTGACCTCCAGTCCACAGAAAGGGGAAGAGAGAGAGAAGGGGGGATTTTGTGCATCAGGCCCAGATATGCCACATGTGTCTTCTGCCCATGTGCCATTTGCCAGCACTTCCTTGTGTGGCTGGGAAGTGGAGTCCAGCTGAGAGTCTGAGAGGGCAGGGAAAGGATTTGAGGGATGGCTAGGCACACTCTGCTGCCGATGATAGCTCCCCATTTGAATAGTGGGTTCTCAGGTGACAGGAAACTCTGTTTGAACCTGATGACTTCTTGTCAGAGAACAGAAAACACTTCGGGTCTTTCCAGCGATGAGAGTTTTAATGCAATGAATGTATAAAAGAACTTGAGCAGCCAAAGAGGCCTACTCAGAAATTAGCGGTATTGGAAGCCACTACCACGCCCAAGAGGAGAAGGTCGACAGCACGAGATGGTATCATCAGAGCCCCAAAGCTGGGGCTTTCCAGGGGGAGATGTCCAGGAGGAAAAAGGGACTGATAGACGGAGGTGGAGACACAGCTGCCATGGGAGACTCCACCAGACACAGAGAGATTGAGAGACACAGGGAGGAAGGGAGGCAGAGTCAGAGAGAGTGTGAGGGTGTGAGGAATGCACAGGCACAGAGAGAGAAATACTCCGGCTTCTCTCCTAGTCCTTACCCCGAATCTTCCTTTAGCGCCTCCCTTAGCTGAAGCCGGTTGACAAGGGAGCCTGAGAAGTGTAGGTCCCTGCACTATGGAGTGGAGCAGGGCAGGGAGAGAACGGAGAAGGCATCAAAGAGCAAGCAGGCGAGAGGTCAGCAACAATGTCTCACCCCCTCCAAAGTGACCCTTCAAACTAACAGTGAACAGATGCACAAAAATTGTTTAGCTTATATGTATACAAATAAAGCAATGTGAGTACCTAGTAAGGGAAGGAGAAAGCTAATAAGGCTAGGTTTTATTATCATATCATATCATATCATTTCATATCATATCTTGAAGACATGCGGAAAATCAGGTTATGTCATTATCAGCACACATATTAAGTACAACTTCCTGCCTTCTTTCGTAAATCAGAAATACAGAAACTTCTACGGAAGGAAAGGACTTACAACACTCATTCACTTATCTATTAAGTGCCAGGCTCTCTGCTAGGAGCTGGGATAGGTCTAAGACATGGAACATGACCTCTTTTCCATTCCTGTCTTTCCACATTTTCCTCTGGTTGTCTTTGATGTATAATTGCAACTGTTTTCACGCCTAGAAATCTTGTGTGTCCCAACTTTGAAATCTAAAACCAACGTCTTGCTTTCTGACAGTCTCCTAGTTTTCCATCATTCTCATTCTTGACATTAAAAAAAAAATGCATCAAGCCCTGGCTTGTGTGGCTCAGTAGATTGAGCACTGGCCTGGGAACCAAAGAGTCACTGGTTCGATTCCCAGTCTAGGGCACATGCCTGGGTTGCTGGCCAGGTCCCCAGTAGGCAGCTCGCGAGAGGCAACCACACACTGATGCTTCTCTCTTTCTCCTTCCCCTCCCCTCTCTAAAAATAAATCAATAAAATCTTTTAAAAAGGGCATCAAAACTTCCAGTCTCAGCATCTCTCTTTTTTCTCCCAGTTTTTTAACTACCATCTTTTCCTGTCATCCCAGAACCAGTGGTTTAACACTCAACCACTCTCTGAGTAGTGAATAGGAGGGCTTTGCTGTTGCCTGTTTCTATTCCTGTTCAGTGTCTGAACTCTTTTCCTAACTAGGGGAATCCCTGTGGTGAGTTTGCTGGGAGGTAGAGACTCATGCCCAGTATGGAAGCTGAAAAAGCCCAATATTTCTCCCTTCCTCCTGAAAGTTAAGGTTGGACATATGACCAAGGGTTAGCCAATCAGATGCTCCCGCCTGAGGTTCCAGCAGTTAACCCCTGGGGTCAAATGGACAGTTCAGTAAGTAGCATTCATAGTCACAGAATCCAGAAAAGGAGGGTCTAGAAATGGTGGGAGGGAGACCTGGTGACAGTGGGGACCCCTTGGCTATTGTGGCAGCCAGTACAGCAGCGTGTCCTGGTCATTCAGTCCTCTGTTGGCTGCCTGATCTCTCTTGGTTCCCATCTGGTTTTTTAAGCTTGATTCTGTGACCTTTTCTTTGATTGATGAACTATTCATTATTTACTTAGGGTAATGGTTCCTTGGTATAACTTTCAACAAAATGACATAGGTGGTCTGTCCAGTAAAAGTCCAGCCATTGTTAACATAACGAGAATGGTTTGTGCGACATCGATGTAACCTGGCAGCCAAGGAGAGTGGACTGGAATGTGCATGTGTGAACAATGATGACTTCACTGTACTACTCAGTGGGGGTGGTTAGACACTGTTGAGTGAGGATGTGTACTGTGTGGTGGCTGCATTCAAAAATGACTGAGTGAGTAGAGCAATGAATCTGCATCAATTTTGTGTTAAGCTTGAACATTCTTCTGTAGAAACTATTTGGATCATTCAGAAGGCCACAGCTATGAGCAACTGGTGATTGACAGCTTCATCATGACATCATGCCCGCTCATGCATCACTTCTTGTGCAGAGATTTTTGGTGAAACATCAAATCACCCAGGTGACTCAGCCTGCCTACAGCCCAGATTTGGTGCCCTGCGACTCTGGCTTTTCCCCAAACTAAAATCACCTTTGAGAGGGAAGAGATTTCAGACCCTAGATGAGATTCAGAAAAATACGACAGGGTAGCTGACGGCAATTGGGAGAACTGCATGAGGTCCCAAGGTGCCTACTTTGAAGGTAATTGGGGCGTCATTGTCCTGTGTGCAACGTTTCTTGTATCTTGTATCGTCTTCAACAAATGTCCCTATTTTTCATAGTACACAGCTGGATACTTTCTGGGAAGGCCTGGTGTAGTTACCAATGCTTTAGTTCCCTTATTCCTTCATCATGCTTTTCACCTCTCTGCCACCACTAACTTCTGTTTGTGGACTCCAGCCCACGTTGCGCTTCCATATTCTGACTTTGGATCAGTGCCAGGAAAAAAACGACTCTTCGGACTGGAACAAGCTTGCTCTCTGTAGCCTCAGCCACAGCCCTTCTAAGGATGCTTGGCTCCTCATCCCATTCCCCAAAGCAGCTACTTCAGTTCTTAGGTTCAAGTTGCCACTCCATCACCTCTTACCTTCCCCCTTCCCAAGTGCTACTTTCAGCAAACAACTTAGTCATCTGCTTCACGGAGGAAGTAGAGAGCAGGAGACATAAACTCTACTAAATAAACAATCATTACATGGATAGTTACAGGGACAATCAACATGGAACTACTACCTTGTGCTTCTCTTTTTCACCTTAAGATTGTGTTTGTAAAAGCAATTCCAAGTCTTTACACAGACCATGGAAACTTTTCCTGTCTAGAAACAGGTCACTGTGTGGGGGGTATGTGTATGTGTGCCCCCTAGTTTTTCTTTTTGTTGAAATAAGCTCTTTCTTTTTCTGTTTATTTATTTTGTATTATAAATAGAACGGCTACATCTGAACTTCTACAACAGATGTTTCCTTTAGGTTTATTTCCTTAGGGTATATTTCCATAATAGAATTAGTGGGTTAAAGGATACAAATAGTTTTTAAAGAGCCTGCTACATATTGGAAACTTGTTCTCCAGAGGCATGTGCCCCTGCTGCAGTGAGAGGGCATGTTTTGTTTTCCCATGGTGACCCCGGATCCCTGGCTCCACTGAACATTATACTTTTTACTAGTTTTTGCTGCCTTATTTTGAATTCCTTCTTTCTATTGGTTCATAGACTCTTTCCATGAGACAGTGCACTATCTCTTGTTCTGGGTCACCTTTCATGCCTACCAACTGAATTCTACCTGTTGATGTTTATGTTAATACGCTTGTCATGTTTGAATAGTAAAGCTCTTATCAGGTGTTACAGTCACACTTGATCCCTCTGTCCTGTTCGTGTCCTTCAATATTTATTTCGTTACATTGTGTGTGCACAGGTTTTAGTTTGACTTGGCATATTTGACCATATGCATCGCATTGCTGCTTGTAGCCTATACTTTCCAAGCATCAAATATTTATCTCTCCTCCACAGCTGGATTAAATTTGACATTTCATTTTTCTAAAGATTTTTTTCCTTTAATAGATCAGCATTAAATACTTAACTCTTTGACCCATCTGAAGTTTATTTCAATAAATAATATGAAGTACAGATCCAAGTTAATCCAAATCAATTTTTATCCATACTCTTCTGCTTGCCTGTCAACATTTATTAAACAGTGACCTATCCACCACTCCCAGCACCACTTTCCTTAACTCCTGACAATGGTTTTCAACGTAATATTTTTCCCTGGGCACTCGGGGGAATTAATTATTTTGGATGCTGATATAGATCATTTGAACCTGAAAACCCTCTGAGAATCAGCAGTTTGGGACTTCAAAAATCCAACTGGTGACCACATGGAAAGTTAGGCTAAAAGGGATTTTAAAATTATTGGGTTCAACCCCTCCTCCTAATACAAATGAGGAAACTGAGGTACCAATGAATTCAGTATAGTACCAGTTACCTGCTAGGGATGTGGGAAAATAAAAAAAAAATTAAGGCACATAACTAGACATTAGTAAGATGGACTTCAGGTGAAAAATGAATATAAGCATTAAAAATATGGCTAATAAAACACAGCTAAATAATACATACAAGTATATAGCTAATAATGTAAACATACATCAAATGAAAATACGCAGTTTATAATAACGGCGACTGCTCTTCATTCAAGATCCATTGTGTCCCAAGCTCTGTTCTCTTTTCAGCCCTGTGACATCCCTGTAGGGCATGTGTTATTTTCCCATTTAGATCCCTAGTAATTTGCTCAAGGTCTGCCACCAAGTGGCAGGAGCTCCCAGCTCTCTCTGTGCTGCCAAAGTTTTTCCCGCTGCACAGCACTGCCTCCCAGCTCCCCACGGTGCAAGCCTGGGCAAGCCACATGCTCATGAAAGAACCTATTTCAATAAAATGAAAGCCGCTCCGCTGCTGATGTTCATCTGAAGCTGGTTTGGGTGATTCGGGACCAATCAAGGGACCACTTAGCACTCAGTTTACTCAGCTGAGGGCAGACAAGGCCGTCTCTACGACCACTTCCAGCTTTAAAATTCTAGAATTCTACCTTCTGCTCTCCACTTTTTTATCTTCCACACATAATTAAAGTAGTATGAATTTTTAAAAGCAGTGCAACCCATTTTTTACTCAATTAACATGTTTTTCTATAAAATAACTTCAGGGGCAATAAAACCTTTTATGCAAATTCAGTTTATGCCAGCCATGAAAAAAAAATAATAAATTAACAAATAATTTGAAACATTGTCAAACTGGTATGCAATTTTAGAAAAGGATTTTTTAAAAAAGATCATTTTTAATACAATGGTGCTATATGATCTGAAAGAATATATACTATGTTTAAAGTTATAATAATAATCATAAATGTCAGTTGAGTGAGCTAACAATGGAATTAATTTTATTTAACTAGACTGTAATGGCTGGTCAGACTTATTAATTCCAAGCTACTAATGCTACAACTTCAACTATATTTTTAGCAATTACTGACTAAATGCCAATTTGTGTCTAAATTCTTCCCATAGACAATAGTATAACTATACATATTAAATGGAGCCATGTGTTAAATATTCTGACGATCCAGAGTAGTTCCCACAGATCTAAGATCCGGATAGATTTTTTTCTCTGAATAAAAATAGGATTCTGAAACACTTGCAAGAATGTAGAAGCCATTGCCAACGACAAAAGAGTCAGCCGTTCCCTCCTGGCTGTTAACGCAGGCTAAAGGGGGCATCTCACGGAAAGCATTGCTGCGGTTGTGCCTTAAATCTCCCAGGAAAAGATTCTGAGGGTTTTCATATTGTGTGAGAAATAGAAGTTTGGAGGGGGAAAGGGAATGAGGGTTTTAAAAACTGACTAAACTGAGTCATTATTATTAAGTGAAAGTAGAAAAAAAAGTGGTTCAGAGATTTCTAAAAATGAAACACTTTGGGCTGGTTAAGAACACATACAAAAACCTCACAAAGAGCCACTCAGTCATGGGATTCTATGAGTTTCTGGAAGTTTTCAGTCCACATTTCCTATTCAAAATCTTTACCAGCTTTGGACATATGGCCTCTAGAGGGCACCCTTTCCTACAAAACCAAGACCCATTGGCAAAACCCGTAATCTGTACACCTGTGAAATGCAGCACCCTACCAACTTCAAATGAAGCACTACAGCAACACTGTCAGTGGTGATGCTTTCTTAAAAACTCGACTACATGTTCACGTATTTATATTTATAGTCTAAGTCATGAGAAGGAAAGGAGCTCCTGCATGAGCTCCTGTATCCTTTTCCCAACAAGCCTTCATCTCTCCTCATCCCTAAGGAAACTACTTTCTTGAGTTATGTAGTTATCATTCCCTTGCCTTTTTTCATAGTTTTTTCACCTGTGAATTGTTTAGTTTTGTCCCCCCTGCTTCTTTTTACCCTTAATGGCAAATGTTGGGGACCCATCCATGCTGTTACAGGCAGGTGCAGTTCATCCATCTTCAGGCTACGTTGTGTTCCATCCTCTGAGTTTGTTGCGACCTCCTGCTCATTGCCATGCCTTTGGGGTTGACTTTTCCTTCTGTTGCTGTTACAAGCAGCACTGCAGGGAACTCCTCGCGTGAGCCTCTCCCTGCACATACACGACGGCTCCTCTAGGGCGGTCTGCAGACTGTTTTTGTGTGATCCGCAAGCTAAGAATAACTCTTACATTTTAAATAGTTGAAAAAACAAAGAAAGAGAAAGCTATTTTTGTGACATGTGAAAATTATATGAAATTCAAATTTTGGTGTCTACAAATAAAGCTTTCAACACGTCCATTTGGTTCCATGTAGTCTATGGCTGCTTTCCAAGTACAGCCGCAGAGTAGAGTGGCCGTGACAGGGATCTTCTGGCCCACAAAGTCCCAATATTTATTACCGGACTCTTTGCAGCCAAAATCTCTAGACCCTTGCTCTAGGTTATGTACCTAGATGGAAGTGCTGAAGCAAAGAACACGTACATTTTGAGCTTCACTTGTTTTTCACAGTGGCTCAACCAGTACACAATCTCGTTACCAGAGTACAAACATTAATGTCTCATGGTGAGGACGAGAAAAATAAACAGGCTCCAGAAATACAGAACCTGTGTTTCTGTGGACATATGAGTTTTGGTAGTAACTTGCAACACTTTTGCTATAACTGCAATAGTCTACTAATAATAATTTTTACTGCATCTTCGCTAAGCTTGGATAGCCTTTCTTAGTTTAAGCTGGTCTGTAGACAAGATTCTGGAAGTTGATATTTTCTAGACCACATTTTCCCATCGGTCTTGACCAAGACCATGCCCTGGGGTTCCCAGCTCCTCCATCCAGAGGGATTTCATCTGGCTGAGACCACTCAGGGGCCCCCTCCAAAACCTGAAGGAACACTGTGGGGTGAGTGTAATTGGCGTACCTGCCGCGTGCGTGTGCAGTTATCCTGCCATCGTTTCTTGTGAGACCGACCGAGAGTGAGCTCCAAAGGGCTCTGGTCCCGGCAGGCCTCATCCACACAGTGTGCCTTCGTGCAGCAAGTCAGCTAACCTGGGGCTGCGGGCGCTTGAAACAAGGCCAGTCCCAACTGAGGTGCAAAGTCAGTGTGATACACCCATCAGGTTCCAAAGGCTTAACATAACAAAAAGAATGTGAAACACTGGTTGTTTTCAGCTGCCAACCTCTGGTAATTTGTTATCCAGCAACAGAAAACTAATTCAGTAGAAAAAAAGAGGAAGGTGAAATATTTTCACATATCTCTTTTGTTATTTTATTAATATGCTTTTAACATTTGTATTAGTTTTAATCAGCTCGGCCAACACTTAATGTTTTAATGGATATTAAGCATGTAAAACAACTGCCCCATATTTTGCTGTGTATAATGTGCACCTGCATTTTTGGTCCAAACTTTCAGGAAAAGAATCTTTCATTTTAATTTTTTAATTCAACTTTTTATTTTTATGTATTTAGAAATAAAACTGATTATCATATTCCAGGGTATTATTTTGCATATGGATATCACTCTTATTTTCTAGAGTTACACTTTTAAGGCATACACACAAATAAAAGAATTAAAAACATTTATATAGATACAGAATTAGTAACTACCTGTGTATAATGTGCATCCTTATTTTTCCCTCAAAGATTTGGGCAAAATTGTGCACATTATACACAGCAAAGTGTGGTATTTTCAGACATTTTAAAAACAGTTGTTGCAGTCCTGGAGACGAACGGTGGTGATGGTAGAAAAATAACATGAATGTACTTAATGCCACAGAACTGTGCACTTAAAAACGGTTAAAATGACAAATAGCGTTTTATATTTTACCACAATAGGAAGACCTTTCTTAAATAGTTACCTTCACTTTCAGAGAATAGTATTACTAGATTGTGTAATAAAAATAAGTAACCATTCATGCAAGAAACAGTGTAACTTATTTTTACTGCTACAGAAAGCTGGTATGGCTTTAAAAAGTGGCTGCAGGATTGATAACTGATTCATAAACTGTATGTTGTTGTTGTTGTTGAAGATGTTTTTTTACAAGAGCCACGGAAAGAACAGTTCTGCCTCTTTGTCTCAATGCCTGACACTTTCATTAAAAAGAAACAGCCTTCAATATCTGGATCACAAGTGTGCTTATGCGTGAGAATAGGCATCACCTGTGGTCTGAAAAATCCCTACAAAGAAAGCAAAATGAATATTTTAAAACAGGGTGCTCAGACGCACGCTAGATAGGAAGCCAGTATGAATGCAAGCTTCGGGTAGTGAATTGTTGAGGGTGATATATCTGAAGTTTGAGAAGCGATTTGTGGGTGAGGCCACTGCCCAGCTACCAGCTACTGTTTTGGATGAAGCTGAGCCAGGCCAAGCCTGCTGACCACCAGAGTCAGAACCACGCATCCATGAAAGTATGGTGGGTTTGGTTTTTATATCAGATCATCAGGCATGGAGAAATATCTTTTAGGAGTGTTAAAATAAATCTTCCTACTATATATTTTTTAAAAAGAATGCAAATTCCTAACTCCCACCCACAATATACAGGTCTAACTATAGTTCAGGTTTTGAGTGTGCACATGTGCGTGTAAATGAGTGTGCTTTCTGTTCACGGTCCCCAGGTAATTTTGGTTTGGGAATCACTGAACTCAGAGGCTAATGGCTTCTTTCTGTAGGTTGGACATCTCAAGCAAACCCCTGAAATCTGGGTTTTCTGTATCCCCGTGGTAATTTCTGAAATGCCCTTCTTTCTCCTCAGCTGCAGCTCGTGAACGCTGAGCAGCCCTCCTTGAGACGCTGGCCTCACGTGGCTTCCAGGACTCCACACCCCTGGTTTTCCTTGGATGCTCCGGGCTTTACCTCCTCAAGTGGCTCTGAAGATTGGGGTCCCCCAGGGCTCAGTCCTTGAAAGGAACATTTACAGGTTCACATTTTTTCTCTTGAGTTAAACACAGTGGTACTTTAAGGAATTTAAGGTACTTAAATAATGATTTGTGGGTTATCTTTGCAATATAACTTTATTGGGGCTAGTATTTGTTTTAGCAGTACATTTTACATCTGTTTTCCAATATTGTTCACTCCGAGAAGTACAAACTAAATGCAGACAGCACTAGAAATGACTGAGGGGAGAAAGCGGCAGGTCAAAACATTGGTGAAAAACTCCCCATCACCAGGCAGCTTCCTCGAGCACAGTAACTCACCCAGTGGCCACCCAAACAGAAATTGTGCATTTTCTGGGCTCTGACTTAAAATGCAAGACTGAATATTCAGTTGCCAAAACAGCAGTGTTTCAGAAACATCAGGGATTTGGGGGTGCTCAGAAAAAAATGATCTTTCTCTTCCTGTTAAATCTCCTAACTCTTTGTAGTGGTACATTTTTTAAATACAGGGTTGGTCCTAAACTGGAATGAATATGTACTCACACTTAGAGGGATTTGAAGTCCTCATACACGCCTCTCTTGGGGAGTCTTAACCTCACACATTCTGACGATGTGGTCAGGATATCTCCTTGTGACCCAGACAGAAACCAAGGCACATGCTCTTCAATGACGGCACAGCCTTAAGTGCACCCGCTCATTAGCACCCAGTCAAATGCCTCCAGCAAAAGTTCACAGTCCTACCTAACTGGTCGCCAGCCATCCAAAGAGAGTGAGTGACTCACTCCCTGAAATCTGGTTGTGACAGGTCAGAACGGGAGGGGAGGGGTGGAGAAAGGTGTGCCAGACAACTGGGCACCAGGAAGAAGGAATAGAGGAGTGGAAAGAGGAAGCTGGAAAAAAGGAACCCCATCAGCCCTGGTGTTCAATGTTTAAAGATCAGAAGGCCTAGTGGGAGTTCAAGTGCAAAGCACTATTAAAATGAATGATGAGAGAAAACCGGCCAATTATATGACCTTATTTAATGAAAACAGACATAAATAATAGATATCTAAGTTTTTTCCACTGAGAAAAAACAGTAAGGTCCCGCTGACCTGCAGAGATGCTTGCTGTTGGTGCGCTTTGTGTTTATGGCCATTAAGGAGCGCATGGATAAAGCCTGTTGGCACATTGCTTGCTCTTTCTCTCATCAGCCTGGAGAATGCCACTAGGGAATAGTGACAGACAGTTTGTTTCTCGTGTTTGAGTTCAGAAACGCTGGCTTGTTTGGGAGAAAAGGTTTGCGTGTTATACCTGTGTCTTACACAGGCATGCCTTGTTTTACTGCACTTTATTCAGCTTTGCAAATGTTTCATATTTTACAAATTGAAGCCAAAACTCACTTTATTGTAGTGGTCTGGAACCAGACCCACAATATCTCCGAGGTGTGCCTGTATTATTATTATTATTATTATTATTATTATTATTATTATTATTATTGGGTTGGCCAAAAAGTCCATTTACTTTTTTTAAAATAAAAGACACATTTTTTTCACTTTCACCAATAACTTTATTGATGTGGATATCTTGAGTATGTTGGCTGTCTACCATGTAGGATAGTGTTGATTGTTTTCAATTAATGTCTCAATTCGATTGCCATCGACTTCAACTGGTCTACCTGACCGTGGAGCCTCATCAGAGAGAAATCTCCAGCATGAAACTTCACAAACCACCTTTTCCACATTCGATCAGTCACAGCACCTTCTCCACACACTGCACAAATCTTTTTTTTGCATTTCAGTTGCATTTTTACCTTTCTTGAAATAATAAAGTATAACATGCTGAAAATGTTGCATATTTTCTTCATCTTCAATATTAAAATGGCTGCACAAAAATTCACCCATTTTGATGAGTTCTTTTAAGTGCACACCAATACGACAGCTGTCACAATGCAATCTCACACAATTGTTTCGAATGAAGTTAAAGACAACTAAGCACTCTGAAAGCCATCACACAGAAAAAAAACAAACGCACTGTTGGCCAACCCAGCACATCCCATCTTCCTTTGCCTTCTTCATGGGGGCCAATGACTCTGTCTTCAATAAATTCTTGCTGAATGCCTGTTATGAACCAAGCACTGTTCTAGGGGCTGGGGACTCAGTCATAATAAAGTTTACATTATAGCAGTGTAGTAGCTTGAAAATCAAAGTTATGCTATCACAGCAGGCACTCACAAACATTTCGAAGAAAATTAACATGAGGTAAGAAGGTGGTGCAGGCCCCGTCTCAGGAGAGGCAATGGTGTGTGTTGGAGACAGTTCATCAGAGCTGCCTGCTACACTTTTGCTTTGCAAGTAAACGCTTTAGAATAAAAGCAAAGGTAACCACGCATCATTTTCTGATTATTTTACTACACGTCACTATTACCTATGCTCTTTGAGTCCTTCACATCCAGTATATCTGTGCGTTGGAACTATTGCATCACGGTGTGCGCCTGAGCATCTCCATCCAACTCCATGTCCAGTGACATCACATTGGTAGCTTAAAGCCAGCCATGGGGGGTGTCCTTATACCAAGGAAACTGACAGATACTAAAAATCAGGGCTTTTTATCCCAGAGAGCTAGCTGTTCAACATTTACCAGCATGCAAAGAAGAGAGTCTTCTGATGAGGTGATACTTGAGCAGAAGCCTGAATTAAATGTGGACATTTTTCACTAGGATAGCTGGGGGACAGCCATGGCCATGGGCCTCACGCCAGCACTTGCTTGACACATTCAAGAAGCCGCACAGCACAGCAGCGCTGATCACAGTGAGTAAGGAAAGTGGCAGGAAATCAGGCTGGGGACATTTAAGTTGGACTTTGAAGGCCGTATTAAAAGATAGAGTTTTTATTCCAAGTACATTGTGAAGTCAATGGAAGGACTGGGAACACGAGGAACATGATCTGGTTTCTGTTACAAAGGGTCACTCCACTATACAAAGAGGAATAGATTGTTGTGTCAGGTGGTGGCTCTACATTTCAGCTGAGTGGTTTCTAAGAATTACCCCTTGCTTGTTAGAAATATACCAGAACCACGGATATTTGCAATCATTATTCTAAGGTTTAATCATAGACCACACAGAACGTGTGGCAGTGACAATGAGGGCCCACCCCTATCACATTCTCTTCCTCCTGGGCACACGGGTAGTCCACACTTCCCAGGACTCTTGCGGTTAAGTGCATTCTTATGATCAGAGGTGGCACGTGCCATTCCTAGGCAGACATTATGTGACCTCTGCACTTTTCTCTTGCCCTTCCCTGGTGAGCCGTTTGATCCCCAAGTGACTGCATGGTACACAGCATTCACTGACTTACCATGGACATGTAACCTGAGCGGAAAAAACAATTCTTTGTTTCACTAAATCCTGAGATTTAGGATTAATTTATTACTTCAGCTGGGCCTAGCCCATGTTGACTAGTATAAAACGTCAATCTAGTCAAATTTGCATGACGACAGCTAACATTTACTGAGTGCTTACTCTCTGCCAGGAAGTAATGCTAAGTGTTTTACGTGTATTTCCTCATTTAAGCCCCACATCACACCTAGGAGGTGAACAATATTGCTGGTTCCATTCTGGAAATAAGGGGACTGAACCCAAAAGAGGTTGAGTGACTTGCCCAGGGGTCCCCCAGAGAACAAAAGGTGGAGGCAAGATCCAGTCCGGACTCTAGAGCCTTCCCTTTTCCTACATGAGGAAAGAACACACAGCTTCCCAACTTCATGTATTGCACCTACATTTATTTTGCACCTACAGGGCTAGGCTCTGGGGAAGTGCAGGTAAATGAAACACCATTGCTGCTTTCAAGGAGCTTACAGCCTAGTGAGGGGGAGACCATGAAGAGAAAGTCAGAGGAAAATGAATGCCTAGGCGATGCAAGAGACAGAAAAACATGTTAACAGGTGCCATCGGAGGTGTGGTCAGCAGAATCCAGACTGTGGGAAACCCACAGGAAAAATGACTTAGTGTCTTCAACAAATAATTTGTGAGAAAATTGGAGCAGAACCTATAGATTAAAAGAGATTTATCAACTAATGGCAAAACTCTTTGGCTTCTGATTCAAGAAAATTATAGAAAAAAAACTTTGTAGATATTTGAAAATTTGAACACTAAATGAACACTTAATTATATTTAGGAATTGTTAATTTCAACTTTAAAAATTCTAGGTGATATAATGCTTTGTGGTTATTTTTCAGGTGTCTTTACCTTTTAGATATCCATGCTAGAATATTTATAGATGAAATGATACAATGTCTGGAATCTTCTTCCAAGTATACAAGATTGGGAAGTGGGTTGATAAAACAAGAATGACCATGGATGATCCCAGTTGACCTGGGTGATAATTACACAGGGATCAACTTTAGTAAATATTTAAAACGTTCCAAATAAATGTTTTAGAAAAACTGTTCTGGGCTAGATACAAGGGAACTGGTAGGGTCACCGACAAGGTGTCTGGGGGAGCTGGGGAAGCTTCCAAGGAAAATGAAAGAGTTCTTGGGGAGCAGGGGAGCATTCACAAACAGATCAGATAATTTTGAGCATCATCTATCATTATCCATGCCAGAGGCAGTTAATATTTGTTTCTCATCAAGCGTCAGCTGCTATCACATGGAAACAGGTTACCAGAGTTGATGGAAATTTCTTCCACGGACGTGAGTAGAAATGTGCCGAGTGGAACAGGAGATCGCACACTGGACTTGAAAGCAGGAGACTGGGCATGAGAGTCCTGGCTCTGTCACTGACCAGCTGTGTATCTTGGAGAAAGGCTCTGAAATTCTGTGCCTTGGTTCCTTCATCTACAAAACAAGGAGGTCTGAATTGTCCCCAGAGAACCCTTCCTGTTCCAATGTTCTATTCTTCTACACGGGCTTCTGCAGACGTGAACTGTCAATTGGGGGTTATGTGTGGGAATCAGCTGCTTCAGGTCACTGCAGCATCATTGTCAGAACCAAAAGGACCTCCAGTGGTAGAATCTTAGCTACAGGAGACCCTAGAGAGGTCTCCTGCATGCAGAGGCCCCCTGACACAGTCTCAGGGAGGCCAGTTTCTACCTCACAGGGGGAGCAGAAGGGAGTGACAGGAAACGCCGGCCTCGTTTTCAGCACAGTACCCGAGATCTGGTGCCCTTTGCAGGTCAAGGAAGGAGAATTAATTCACAACGTGGCAATTCCTTGTGAAAAGTTTCTCCCAGCATGAAAAATCCTACTTACTTTATTTCCTTGAATGTTGAACATCAAGAAACCTGCCCCTTGGTGTCTCAAATGGAGCTTAAAACAGTTCTGATGGGATGTCACCGTGGGCCTGTAATTCCTGTGGAGAGGAAAGTAACGCAAGTGTCAAAATGCCACCCCACTCCCCACACCTCGAACTAGAGCAGTCAGCTGCACCACACCCATCATGGAGGGAGAGATAGGAACTCTAAGCCCCTACCTCCCCACACACACCCCACCCTCATGCTGGCAGAAGGCTGACAGCCACACAGGCCCATCTGGGAGAGCTCTGCCATGGAAACAAAAGCAAGCAAGACCAGCCTGACCTCTGGCTCTCTGTACCTGTAGTTTCTGCCCTAGAAAGACTGAAAAGAAAGTCGGTCCGGTGCAGAGAAAGGAGGCAACTCTGAGTGTGGCAGACCTGCAGACAACCTGACAGATGAGGAGACCGAGGCTGCCCATCCTTCTCTTCTTAGAAGGACCCCACTTGTGGTTCTTTATATCTGGAAAGCAGTTTTCATGCCTCTCCCAATCTTAACGGTATTTGGCATCCTTCCCTGTCATCTGTCTCCACACAAGCTTTGAGTGGTCAGGGGTGCTCCCCACACCAGGACAGCCCCTAACGTGCACCCTTGTGGAATCTTCTGGCTTCCCTTCCAACATTTTCACCAGTTTGTAATTATGTATTAACTGGTGTGATTATGTGATTAACATGCCTGTCTCATTACACTGAAGCAGATGTCACAGATCCTGGATATATGTTGTTTTCTTTTTAAAATTGAAATAGAATACACAGAAAATGCATAATTATAAGTGCAGCCCAGTGAATTATTACAAAGTGAGCAACGACTACCCAGGTCAAGAAATAGAACGGCCCCGGCCTCCCAGAAGGCACTCTTCTCCTTCCCCAAATTACTACTCTCCTGATGTCCATATATTAGTTTTGCCTCCTTTTAAAGTTTTAAATCTTAAGATTTTAACAAAATTGAAATATGATTTACATACGAGGTCTGTCTGGAAAAAGTCCAGCCGTTGTTAACATGACGAGGACAGTTTGTGTAGCATCAATGTAACCTGGCAGCCAAGGAGAGTGGACTGGAGTGTGCCATCAGCGGGGGTGGTAGATGTCATTGAGTGAGCATGTGTACTGCATGGCCGTCACATTCAAAATGACTGAGCAAGGAGAGCAATAATCTGCACCAAATTTTGCGTTGAGCTGGAACATTCCTCCATGGAAACTATTTGGATGATTCAGAAGGCTTTCTGGGATGATGAAATGAGAGCAGCGCAAATAAATGTGTGGCACAAATGCTTCAAAGATAGTCAAGAATCTGTCGAAAGTGACCCCCGTTCTGGAAGGCCTGCCACAAGGAGAGCACCTGAGAATGTAGAACGTGTATGGGCTGCAGTCAACCAAGGTCAGCGACTGACAGTGCGAGAACTGGAAGCTGATCTGGGGATTGCAAACACCACTTGTCTGAGATTTTGATGCAGGATCTTGGCATGAATCATGTCGTGGCAAAGTTTGTTCTGTGGCTTCTACTACCAGAGCAGAAGGAGCATCATGCTACAATTGCTGATGACTTGATTCAAACTGCTACCAAAGTATGCGTACTTTAAAGGCGCATACTACCCAGGTGCCTACTTTGAAGGAGACGGAGGCGTCATTGTCCTGTGTACAGAGTTTCTTGTATCTTCTTCAATAAATGGCTCTATCTTTCACAGTCCATGGCTGGATACTTTGTGGACAGTGATAGTCAGTTCCGTGAGTTTTGATGGACGTGGCTGTGTTTGTCACAATCACCGTGGGGGACACAAAACAGTTCCATCACCCACAAAATCCCCACGTGCCCTTTGTACTCAACCAGTCTCCCCAACCCCCAGTTCTTAAAAAACACTGATCTGGTTTTTCCCCCCTATATTTTTACATATTCTGGACTTTTGCCTACATGGAATGATCCAGTACTTGGGTGTGGGTAGGAGGGACAAGAGGTCTGGCTGCTGTCACTCGACATAATGTTTGTGAGGTCGACCTACGCTACCATGACAACAGCTCATTGCATCGCTGTGTGGATATTCCATAAGTTGCTTCTATCGCTGCATGAATATTCCACAATGTGTTATCCACTGTATTGTTAACAGGTACTTGGGTTGTTTCTCATTCGGGGCCGGTACAAACAACGTTGTTAGAAACATCCCTGCACGTGACTTTTCATGCCCACTGCGTGCATCTCCTTTAAAGGCTCAGTGGTCCCAAAGTCACGAAGATGGACTCCTGTCCTGGTGTCTGGAAGTTCCATTTTAGCTTTCACTACAGATCTACAATAAACTTGGAATGCATATTTGCATGTGATGTGACCTAGGGCCCAAGCTTATTTTTTCCTTTTTCCTATGTGGATATACAGTTGACTCGGTACCACTCGTTGGGGGAAAAGGCCTGTCCCCTTGCTCCAAAATAAGTAAGCTGTCCGTACAAATGCAGTCTTGGACTCTCCATTCTGTCCCATCCTCTATCTTCACCCTCCCTCTTTGTTCTTTTTTAAAGATTTTATTTATTTACCTTTACAGAGAGGGGAGGGAGGGAGAAAGAGAGAGAGAAACATCAGTGTGTGAGAGGTACCTCAATCTTGCACACCCCGGACTGGGTGCCTGGCCCACAACCCAGGCGTGTGCCCTGACTGGGAATCAAACCGGTGACCTTTTGAATTGCAGGCCGGCACTCAAGCCCCTGAGCCACACAGGGCCAAATAAAAGTGTGGCACAAATGCTTCAAAGATGGTAACACACATTTATTTCTTCTTTTAAAAGCATTTTCTAGGTTATTGTTGACATTCAGAATTTCTACTTAACTTTTAGGGTCCTGAGTTTACCATCCTTGGACTCCAGCACCTGACCCCGGGCCTGCCGCATAGTAGGAACTCAGTGAGTAGCTGTTGTGTGAATGGGGGTGACCTAGGGACCTTTTCACGGACGATAGGAAGGACCCAGCGCCCCCACCTCCCCTCCACCCTTCGACCTGGGCCGCTACCCCCAGAGGCGCGCGGGTGAACTGCAAGGGGCGTGCTCAGCGGCCAACGCGTCAGTTTCCTGCGGGCCGGGTTGGCTCTGCAGCGCTGCTCCCGTCCCTGCCCCGTGGGAACGCCAGAGCGGCACCACCACCTCCTGAGCTTGGTGGTGGCAGAGTGGGGATGGCGGCAGCAGCTCAGGGCGGCTGTGGCTCGGGCGCGGACACGCGGCTGGACCAGGAGACAGCCCGGTGGCTCCGGTGGGACAAGGTGAGGGCCGACCGGAGGCTGGGGGCGGCGGGAGGAGGCGCGGGGTCCCCTACCTGCTCCCCCGGCGCCGCCTTCCGTGCGGCGAGTGGCGTTGCGGCGCTTCCTTCCTTGCCTCCCCTCCCACGGGAAGACGGGCAGGGAGGACTCCGCGGCGGCCAGGCCTCATGCCGAGCTTGCCCAGGAAAGGTTGTCCCGGGACACGACCAGCCCGCAGACCGGCCGGCGCGGCAAGTTCCGGAATCGGGCGGAGAGCCGGCTTGGCCCGAGCCCGGCCGGGCGCAGGGATCTTGTCTCATGGAGGACCGGCGCGTTCCTCTCCCTGCAGCAGCCGGCTGGCCCTCTGCAGCCGGGGCACACCCCACCCCTTCCCCGAATCGCGTGGTCGCGTCTTCCTTTGGCTCCTAAGAGCAGCATTCCCATCCACGGCTCCCAGGGGCTTGGTCGCAAACACCGGTCCGCCCGGTTGCGCTCGCCTGATTTGAGGCTTCTTTCTCGAGTCTCTGACTTTGCTGAGGTGAGAGGGAACCCCTTGGACCCTGCACCCCCAGCTCTGTTCACCCGCGTAGATGCTGCAGCAAAGGGAGAATGGGGAAGCCAGCCCCAGACTTGCCTCCCTCTCTGCTCTCTAACTTGGAGTCTGCTGCTCCCTCGTTCTTGCCCGCATTCTGTTAGTTTTCTCGGAATGTTCCCTGCTCTCTTTTGCTGAACTCATTTCTCCTGAAGTTACTCATGTTTCGGATCCGAACTTAAATGCGGCCTATGTAGATAGGCCTTCTCTGGCTCCTAAGGGTAAGTTATTTCTCCCTAAACAGACTGTTCTTTTCCTAGCTCTTACTGCGAATGGTGGTGGGCGGCTTGTTTGTAGGCCTATTTGTTTAATGCCTGTCTCCAGGGCTGACTTCAAAGGCATGAGATCCCATGGGGCTTGCACAGGACCCCTTCCTTCTAGGAGGGCCCAGCGCTTGGTTAAGTACTCCGCTCCTGTCTTGAAATTCTTGATTGTTGAATGAGGGGTCCCGTGTTTTATTTTGCAGTGGGCTCCAGCAAGTCAGGTAGCGGGACCTGATCACCCCTTCCAAGCTTGCACGGTTGATACAGTACGGGCACGTAGTAGGCACAGGGTTCCTCCGCTATCCAAAGGTAGAGCGTCCCTGTGAAACCTTTGGTAAGCTCAAAGGGCGGAGAGCAAAGAAGCAATTACCATTAATTGGTATGGAAAATATTTTTTCCCTGACCCCCAAAATAACCTACCAACTGGTACCATGTAACACATAAAGCATGAAATAATCCTAAAATATAGTAGAAGCAGGAATGATATGATAAATATGCACCATGCTTTGTACACCCATCAGTCCACTCTAGCAACAGACTTTCCATCTTACCCATTATTGGAGAGACCACTTGATACTGGCAGGACCAGTAGTAACTTGGGCAGCTTCCAAGATCTTCCTCTGAGTGTAGATAGTATGGGTGGTGGATGCAGACAGCTCAGCACACACACAACGTCAGTATTTCATTCATCATGATCAGAACAGTTACGTCCAGTTTTATACTAACACCCTACGAGCTCTTAGGCTTTTCCGATACCTTAGGACACATCTTGCTAGAAGATGCACGGAATGAGCCGAGATAAAGCAGAGATGCTCACAGACACGGTTCTCAGCTCTGGTGGCCTGATGCTGAGATGCTGAGTTTAGTTCCAGGGGGAAGGAGCTTTGGGGCCTCTCACTGCTGGGGGTGCCTCTTCTTCTAGAATGGCTGCTGCCAAACACATGCTGAGTGCTATTTTCACTTCTCACTTTTTTTTGTAAAGGCAAAATCCTCTTTGGATTTCTTTCTTTCAGTTAGCAAAAACAGACACTAATAGGTCTTTCGTAACACAAACTTTCAAAAGAAGGGAAGAGGTTCCCTGTACCTAAAGCAGTTGTGGAGTAAATGAGGAAGATTGCAGGTCCTGTCAGCAGGGCGGGGTCTCCTGTCTCCTCTTTACCTTCTGGCCCCCGGGGAGGAAACGTATGTCCTGTTTCTGGATGCTCTTGGCAACATTTTTGCTTTCCTGAAAAGTTGGCCTGTAATTCTCTAGGGAAGGAAAATGTTTCCATTTCTGATAACTTAGTAACTTGTAGTGTGTAGGAAACTTTTAGGTGGTAATGAATTGTCCCTAAAACTTTCTCTTTGAAGAAATAAACACCCAATTTCCACAATGTTGTATCTGTCCACTCCCCTGGCAGAGGTGAGGGGTTATCCTTCCTACTTTTTAATTTTTACCACTTCTCTTCTTTCCTCCCCCAATTTCTTCTTTGGTTTGAGACAGGCAGCAAGTGGGAACTTCCTGCTGGCTGAAAGCATGGCAGCCCTCTGGTCTAAGCCCCCAGGGGTGACAGGTCGCCCTGCATTTCCACTGAGATTTCACCCTGGTCTTTAGCTGCTGTCAGCTCTGGTCACTCCCATTGCTGATTCTCACCTCTGCTGCCCTCTGGACTGCTTTCTTATCGCTCTTCCTTTGGTTTCTCTGAGGCTGTTGGTCTTTTAGAGATACAAAGGCCAATTACTGTTTTTTGTAGATACCAAAGGCCAATTAGAATTTTCCACATCAATACTGAGACTCACCAGATATTGGGTGTGGTGTTGAAGTTTTGGCTTTCTCATTCTCTCAGCAAATATTAATTGAATCTCTTTTATGTTCCAGACCTGAGCCCTTCAAGGTGGGGAGGGGGCGGTCACCTGCCAATCTGATTGGTCAGCTTGTGCTCTGTGATCAGGGGCTTTTGCTTTTAACCAGAGAGGTGGGCTTTTCACTTGATTCCTCTTGATTCTGGAGCGATCAGGAAATGTGGGCTTAATTCCAGGAGGCCAAGGTTTTATTGTAAGAGCATTTCAAAGTTTACTTATGTGGTCACATCATGCCTGCATGTTCATCTAGTGAGATGATGACTGTAATGTAGAAATAAAGTACTTTGTTTGTTCTGAGTTCTTAGTTTAAAATGTCTGATGGGGAATTGGCATGGTTGCCATTTTTCTCCTTCTGAACATTTTCTGCAGCTATTGTACAAAGAAAAAAGGCGCTGTAAAGGGAACTGAAGTGATTCATGGGAACGTCTGTTTGAGGCAGTGGGTGTAAGGGAACAGGCTCAGAGTTCACGCTGATCGTGCAGCCTAAGCAGGTCTCTTAATCTCTGAGGTGGCCTCTTCTATCAAACGAGGTTTTTGTTCTTTATCTGCCTCTTGAAGTCATTACAAGATTCAGATTTGACCAGGTATGTGAAATCATTGTACAAGTTATAAAACACCACAAAAGTAAGGTTTTGATTTGAATTGTGTAATCTTTTGCTCTCTGGGAAAATTTGAATACCTTAGGGAAGAAAATGAACATTCGATTACAACTAAGTACCAGGCAGACAAAGATGTTTTACATTAATTTAGTGCAAACCACCTCAAAACCATCTTGCAAAGAACATTCTAGGCTGTTCACCCAAGTGAATAGAGTTGGTGGGTAGTGGTGTGGCCGAGATTTCATTCTGGTGTTAAACTCCACAACCTCTAAGTTCATTCCATTTTTCCAAATTGCTTGCCTGGGCAGGAAAGAAGACAACGCGTTACAAAGGGAAAGGCTAAATACAGATGTGGGCAAAAGCAGGTTTACGGTTGTTCACCTGGAAAGAGACATGCAGGATGTGATTATTACAGTAGCTTTATTAACTCTGTTTCACATGCTCACAGCTATAAACCTACTTTTGTCTGCCCCATATGTATTTCTGTTCTAAACTGTTCTGAAACTCACTGTAGTTCTTATTTATCACAATATCGTTCATTATAATTCAAAAAAACACTTTATATTTCAAATGTAAAAAGCATCAAAATATCGAACTATGGAAAAGCTGAGAGAGATAGATTCCCCCCGGCCCAAGGTGGAATTATCGTGGGGTGTTTTTTTTTATACTTCAGATTTTTCACTCTGCTGTTTACCTGGCTGAATCTGGTACATACCTTTGTGTTTTGCAGAATCCCTTAACTTTGGAGTCTGTGAAACAACTGATCGCAGCAGGCGATAAAGCAGAACTGCAGAAATGTTTCGGGGCTCGCATGGAGTTCGGGACAGCTGGCCTCCGAGCTGCTATGGGAGTGGGAGTGTCTCGCATGAACGACTTGACCATCATCCAGACCACACAGGTGCCACGTGTTTTTGTGACTTAGTGATTCTCAACACACGCCCAGTGATACAGGATAAACCAAGGCATATTCAAAACGCGAAGAGTTTATCTGAGCAAAAAATCTATTTGAATCAGGCAGGACCAAACTGGAAATGATTAGAAGCCCCCTCCGACAGGAGCTAGGAGAAAGACTTTTGAGAAGAGGCAGAAGCAAAGCAAGGAGATTAATAGATGGGCTGTAGCTCCAGCCGTTACCATATCTGGGAAAGCTCAGGTGTATTTGTAGTTGGCCGTCCTTAGGTTTGATTTCTTAACCTTGAGGCATTTACAAGCTTAGATTTTGATTTGCTTAACAGGTTTTGGTTTGCTCACTTAGGCTACTAAGGCGTGAACGCCACCTCAGTGTAATGACCTCCTTGTGTGATTAATTGAACCCCAGGCTCCCTTTGAATTTGACAGGCCTCATTTGTTTTAATTACAGCCAGATCTCATGGGTTGTCCCGGCACAGGGAGTCAGACATTTACTGCATAAAGTAAGGCTTGTGCAGTTGGCTGAAGCAGCACTTGTTTCAAAACTCATGCAACCCTTCATTCATTCATTTAACAGAGATTTATTGAATGCCTACCATGCGCAAGACATCGGGAATATAGTAATGACGAAAACAGACTCGTGGATCTTTCATTCCAGTGCAAATTCATTTTTGTTGCAGTTGCTCAGATGCCAGTGTTGGGAAGCTTTTCTAACTGCCAGAGTAACCACCAGCCAGTTGTCTCTGGGGTGAAGGTAGAGCCTGGGTGGAAATTGTTGCGGGGTGCCCTGGGCTTCATTTGTGAATGTTACTCTCAGAGTCTAGGCCTAACTTTAGGGAACGGAGATGAAGCCTGTGACAAGACAGAAGAGCTGCCACTGAGTATGGAGAGGTCTGTTTATGAGGGAAATGAAGGAGAACGGGTTCTCCTGTCTCTTCAACTACTTAGACTGGTGAAAAGTGAAGGCCACCTTAATTCTGGGAAAGAAAAGGCTGGAGAAATTGGTGATTACGTGTACCTTACACATACCTCCCAGCATAAAAGGCAGTTGGGCATGTTGTAGCAAAACCCTAATAAGATAGGTTACTAGGGCTGTACAACAAATCACCCAAACAGTGATTTTAAACAGTTCATTTCGCTCACAGATCTGTAATGTGAGAGCAGCTCAGTGGGGACAGCTAATGTCTGCTACACGTGGCATCGTCTGGGCCAGCGAGGAGCTGGAGCACCTGGAAGCTCCCTCACATATCTGCTGTTATTGCTGGCTCCTGGCTGCAATCTGGGCTGGGGCTGGACCACCACTTGTGGCCCGGCTTCCCTACAATGTGGAGCTTGGAGTAGCATCCAGAGAGAGTGTGGGTGCCAGGTGGGAGCTGTATTGACCTTTATAACCTGGCCCTGAAAGTCACCCCAAGTCATTTACTTCTACCACATTATGTTTGTTAAAAGCAAGTCAGTAAGGATGCTCATAAGGAGAGGGAATGTAGACACCCACCTGTCGTTGAAGGAACCTCATGTCACATGAGAGGAGCCTATGGGATGGGATATGCTGGCGTGGCCATCTTTGGAAAATTCAGTAGGTTTCACCTCCAATTAGGCCCAATTGTCGGGGGTTCAGTGGGCTTCTCAATGAATGCCGGGTCTTTTCTCCTGCATTCATCCACATCCAGTTCCTAGGAATGACACAGCCTATCCCCAGGAAGGTCTCAGGACCTACCCCCTTCCTCCTCCTCCCCAAAGGAATTGGTCTCTTCTGGGACTGGACACTGTGGTGCTAAGAAGCCTACGAAACTAAGAGGAGTCCCTTAAAGGTCATCTCGTACAGTCAGCTACCCCTTGGGATAATTTCCCCCACCATCCCTCACACTCCAAAGTGGTCACCCAGCCTGCATTGGAATGCTTACAATAGGAGGCAGGCATGTTAAGAGTTAAGAGAGTGTTGTGAGACCAGCAGGGCATTTTTAAAGCCTTAGGAGTGGTTTCCACATCAGAGGAAAAGGATTCCCAGGAGAAACGCCCCAGGCTTTTCCCTCCCAGCCTCAGGGAGTGTGACCCAGCGGAATGTGCTGGAATGTGCTGGCATGTGCTGGCTTTCACCGTGACCTCACCCCGTGCCTGCTGGTATCTGCTGTGGACCCCCTGCCTGCTGGTCTCTGCTGTGGACACTCCTAATGGTGTCCCCAAGTTCATCTGGTTGGATTTAAGAAGCAGATGTATGTGAGTCTAGAACACCCCAAAGGAAAACAGGATAGAGACTAGAGGGAAATTTTTTTGTATTGTTGTCCTCATTCATAAAGGTCACGATTTCTCTTAGGTTATTTAACCAAGTCACAAGACATCAGTGATGGAGAACTTCCCGTCTTCTGAAATAGCCATTCCATCCTTGTACTGTCATCATTAAAGAATGGTTACACTATTTTGAGTCAAAATCTATCTTTCTGTAGCTTTTACATATGGGTCATAGTTTGACCTTTTAAAGTCATCCAGAGTTTTTTTCGTGTGTCCTAGAATAACATCTCAGTTCTAAGAACCTCCCTCATCCTGTGCTGAGTCTTTTCTTAGCCATTCTCTTGGGTCCTTAGACTCAGCTGGCCCCAGAGTCTTTTCACACAGTTTGGAGATGGGAGGATTTTGGACTAAGACTAAATGCTTTTTGTCCCCTTGAACTTAGGGGCCACAACACGAATCAACCAGGGACAGGAAGAGGATGCTGTCACTTTTGTAAGCCTTAGTGGGTGAGCACCTCATTTCCTTCTGGGGAACCCACAAAACCAGTACACGTATGTCCTTATTTCTTTGTATCACTCAACCTCAGGAGATAGGCCCAAAGCATTTTTTTTTTTTTTTGTCTAGGAGAAACTAATGGCATTCTAAACAGGCCCTGCCCTGGCAAACAGAGCTGTGAGGTGTCCTCCCTACCAAAATGATTTCCTTCAGCCAGAGTGAAATGAGTAATATGAACCGTCATCATTACCCAGTCAACCTTTGTTCTCTTTGTTCTGTGATAAATCCGGTTTTATCCAATATTCTAAACCGATTGAATTCAAAGTTCACTGCTTTCTAATCTTTCGCATTTCCGGTGGAAGTGATGTTATTGCAGCCACTGCGATACAGGAGTGGTGTGTTCTTTTGTTTCCAGCAGGCGTGCTAGCCCGACTCTGCATACTCTTTGTGTGATTGGCTGTATCGTACTATTGGATTGGTATCACCTCCTTAAGACCTCCGCCTGCCAAAAACCGGTATAACAAACAAACAGAACATGTTAGATCAGCCAGTTGTCACAATCTTACCAAATGCATTGAGTTTCATTGGCCTGCTGATGGTACAGAAATATCTGAAACAAGCCCCCGTCTGCAGGCACCAGGAACTCGTGCCGGAAGGAGCAGAGGGTTTGGAGGAAAGTAACAAAAACAATATGCTCCCAACAGCAACACAGAGTGCTTTCTTGGTGTTAGATTCTCGGCCTTGGCACATTCCACTCATTGAGTCCTTGTAGAAGCCCATTGAGATAGCTTCTCTTGTTATTGTTTTTTCACAGAAGAGGAAACTCAGGCACCAAGAGATTAAGGAGCTCGGTATTTGCTCAGAGGTGGCGGAGTGGAGTCCAAACCCACAGACAGTTTGTGCTTGTAACCCAGCACCAAACCACCTCCAACCAGACCTGGGGACAGAGCCAGGCTCTGCCACTCGTGTGTCTGGACACGTCACGGAGCCTCACTGGGTCTTAGTTTCCCCATTGGTAAAATGGGGCTATTTGGCAAAGTGGACTGGGGGTTAGTGATTTTAGATATTAAGTGTCCAACGTAGTACCTGATACACATAGATCAACAATAAAGTTTTTGTTTTCCTGTTTGTTTACCATGTTTAATTGCTGAGGGATTTCTCCCCTCTCTGCTACAATGTCTCCTGTGGAAGCAGAGAAAAATTGACCAATTCATCATATACATTTGATGTGCTAAAACATACATACTCTATTAACCCATGCGGTATTTTTTTAGGGATTTTGCCAATACCTTGAAAAACAATTCAGTGACCTTAAGCAAAGAGGTGTCGTGATCGGCTTTGACGCTCGAGCTCACCCAGCGAGTGGAGGCAGCAGCAAAAGGTATTTGAAGATACTCTGTTTCTTTGTAGTATGTTTCGTGGTTTTATTTTTACTCATTATTTCAGTAGCTTGCCTTTGAAAACCATTCGTCAGCTTCATTGCTTAACTACAACAAATGAAGGGTAAACTCCGTTTGCAACTTTTAAAAATTCTGATTTTACATTGGGGTTAAGGGAGTGAAATTATTTCAGTAAGTTAGAATTTAGTACATATCTATACGAAAGAAATTTTTTTAAGTAGCAACCTTATATCTTCTCACTTCCTTCCCCTAATGGCAGTTTTCTGCTCCTAGTACTCACTAGCCTCATGAGCCCCTGCCCACTCTTGAATGCCCGGGTCAAGCTGTGTTCTTGTCACATTCGCACACCAATGGGACTCTCTTATGTGGCCGTAGGGAGATGATGACAGTTGTGACGATGGTGATGGTAGAACAGCAGTCACTTGAGTGCTGAGCATGAGCTAGGACCTCAGGTATTTCGTCACTCGATCCTGTAAGGCATGTACTTTTTTCTCTGCTCTAAGGTCATAAAGGGGAAAAGGAGCCACAATTTAAGCATAAAGAGGCTAGCACCACAAGTTGGCCAACTCTTTCTCTAAAGGGCAAGTAATAAACATCTTATACATTGTGGGTCACACACTCGCCGTCACAAGTATTGATTCTGCCAGTTGGCGCAGAACCAGCAGTAGCCAGCACTAATCGAACGGCGTGGCCGTGCTCCAGGAAAACCCTATTCACAAAATGAGCTGCAGTTGGCCAATCCCTGCTCTCAATCAGGTAGTGGGACCTTTTTTCCACATGAATACTTACCCTATTATGAATTTTTTTATTGCTCCAGAGTGTAAGCATTAGTAGTTTCTTAGATTAGAAAAACATACAAATATTTAACATTGATGAAGTTCTCATTAACTTGACAGTGGTGGATGAGTTCATCAAGTCCTAATCTTTGCCTTTCAGGACTTGTAGTCTAAGAGAAAAGCATTAATGGGAACAAATGTGCAGCTGTGAGGAAGGGAACATGATCAGGGCCAAGGACTGGATGACGTCAGTCCCCAGATTGAACTCACGATGACCTAAGATTTCTGGTCCTCAGTTGCGGGCTCAAAAATGTGATTTTTGTTTTCAACAAAACAAGAGAGAAGCTGTAGCTCTCAGGGATGGACGTACATGAGCACCTTTACAAGAGAGGGATGTACAAACCAGAATGTCAGTTTGTCAGTTTCCAGTCCATGAACTTAGAGTTAGAATTAGGTCACACGCGGGCTTTACTGCCCCAGGGCCGGGCAGGTCCTCCAGCCAGAACACCGACAGTGCGTACATGTGGTGAACTCTGTTTAGCTTCTCAGATTTTTTCATTCTAGGCTGACTTCCCCGTTCCTGGTTGACACACAACCTTTAGACATGGTAACATTGTCAGTTAAGGTGCAGATACTTCTTGCTCTGGCCTTGGAGCCACATTATTTTCTAAAAGTTACTAATGTTATTCTACATAAGGGCGTCAGAGCTGGGTGGGATGGGGCGGGGTGGAGTGGCACTCAAGGCTGCTGTCACCTACCCCATGCAAGCAGTTAGAGACTGTAACCTAAACACTAAACGTGGCAAAGCAAGCGTGATCAGTGGAGATGGAATCTCCCTCAAGAGTCGGACACTCTTGTAGTCTCAGAATTTTACCTAAGGAAATAGGTATTGGCTCTTTAATCTGCCAGCTTCAAATGTCAGGTGGGGAATATGAGTGGCAAACCGTGAAGCATGTGCAGAGGGACACACTGAGTTTTTGTGCACATTTGTGACAGTTCATTCATGCCATGTATGTAACCATACATACAAGGTGGGGCAAAAGTAGGTTTACAGTTGTTCATTTGGAAAATGACACAGTAATTAATGAGTAATTCCACAGGAATAAACCCCATGTGTCGTGTGCTCACAGCTGGGAACCTGCTTTTGCCCTACCCTGGGTGTGGAGCGTCTGTTCTGCCATCGTGAAGGTCAGCCTGACACATGGTCAGTGTTCACAAGGGTGAAAGCAACTTCTATGCCATTCATTCTAGTAAATACAGTTTAATTCACATTTGTGTTAAACTTGTCTTTGGTGAGTTTTGGTATGTTTATGACTTTGCCCTGTGGAGACACCTTTTTTTTTTCCTGTCAAAATCATCCTGGTATTAATTACTCTTGATCCTAGGGATTTTGAATTGTTCAAGTTCAGAGCTCTCTTGTGCCCCAGCCAGCTCCCGGATTTGGGCAGAGAATGAACAATCGGGTTAATTCTGTAACGATCTAACGTTCGTTGGAAGTAAAGCGCTTGCTTATTGAGGGCGAGCATTTCTCTCCAAGCGTGAAGAAAGGCTTGATGCCACGTGTCCTGCCCGAAGCCGGCCACTGTACAAGTTAAGCAAAAACGTCAGTGACAAAGATGTAAGCCTTTTTTAAGGGCTGAATGGAGCCAAGATGTAAATATGTCAAGTGCATGTGTGTTGCATACATATATGTCACACATGTGCATGCATACACACACCAGTCCGATGCCATGTAATCAGACGTGGCCTGTGTGCTCTGTGCTGAGTTGCCATAGCTTGAGGGAGAGTTTCTCGGCCTCCACACTGTTGCCGTGTGGCTTCACCCTGGACCAGAGACTTGTTTGCTGTGAAGGACTGCCCTGGGCCTCGGAGGGTGTTTGCAGCATCCCCGACTCACACCCACTAACTCCCAGCAGAACCTTGCCCCCACTTCCAGTGACAGCCAAAACGTTTGCAGACATTGCAGATGTCCTGTGGGGTGGGATCTCCCTCAGCCGGGTCCGCTGAGAGACCAGGGAGTTGAAGGACTTGAGAGCGGGCCTGGCTCCGCTGCTAAGTGACTTTGGACAGGGGACCCGTTACCTGGCCTCTCCCAGCTTTAGTCCTATTTCTGTAAAACGTGGGGGGGGGGGGGCAGAGTAAAGTGACTGCTAAGGTTTTTCCAGCTTCATGGCTCTGCACCAGTGGCCATGTAACGAACGTGTGCCTGCTCTACTGAGCCTAAAGAAGTGGCCGGGCAGGGCAGTCCTTTCCTTCTCTACTGTCACCCGTGGCCTGACAACTCTGCTCTCCTTTCTCCCTGACGGCGTTTCCAGATTTGCCCGACTTGCGGCCACCACGTTCATCACTCAGGGGGTTCCTGTGCACCTGTTTTCTGACATAACCCCCACCCCTTTTGTGGTGAGTAACTGGTTCATTTTATAATTTCCTGTCACGGGGTGGGGCAGGGGCAGGGCTGAATTTTACAAGCTTTAGGGCTGTTGGGAATCAGTGTTTGAAGGACAGAAGAGCCCGTGGGCATTTATTGGGTATCCTGTCTTCTCTCCAGGAATGTTTCTCCCACATCCGAGGAGTATTTCTCTTGTATTCAGCTTTTGATTCATCAGCATTGATATTTTTTAAGTACAATTTTCCCTTTGCTTGCATTCAAAGGATATATTAGCTAGTTAGTAAAGTGTCTTTTGTTTGTGTATTTTTTTTTGTTTGGTTTGTAGTTCTTTTTCCCAGAAAAAGAACTCAGATCATCTCTCCTCATAATAAAGGAAATTAGAAGACTCCTTGTGTCCGAATCCGAATTCACCTCCAGTCATGTCTTGCTGTGAATATTTTTGACAAGGTGATGCACCAGCTTTTCATACAAATGTACATTCTAAGTAATATTCCTTTTGCCAGTACAGAAAGCAGGCTTGGCATGTCTCAGTAAGATTTTAATCACATACTTCATGTAGCGGAATCCAAAGAAAAGGACCGTAGGGACTGTGGCAGCTGTTGTTTTTAAGAAGAGAGAACTTTTAAGAGTGGGGCCAGATGCTGCGAATATATTTTTTAGAAAGTAAGGCAGCAACGTGATTTGAGTGTGGTAGCTTACATCAGGTGGAAACAGCAGCCCACCGATGCAGGCACAGTAGCGTCCGCTGGTTTTGCGTTTACTGTCCCTAGCGCACCGACAGATCGGTGCAGCGCTTTCGAGGCTGTAAAGTAACCCAGCGGGCTCTCAGTGTTACATTCAAATGTGGCTCAGGTTTCATTGTTTGATGGGAAAACTGCAATGTTTTCAAGCATCCTTGGTCTTCTGTACTATGTGTTAATAGCCATTATTTTTATATCGGACATGAATTAAATGAGTGTCTCATGATCATTTCCCTCTTCATGGAGTGGCTGTCTCTTTTCTTTGCTCCAGGACACATGGGGGCATGAAATAACTCCTAAGGGGACAAAGCCACAGCAATTCTTAATGGGGCAGTGGAGGGGACAGACAGTTAGAGTTTCGGGCTGCCTGTGTGTGGTGAATCTCACGTGCACCCAGAGCAGGGCAAGCCTAGCCCTTCCCCATTGTGAGAAGTAGACTTGTAATGATGGGAGCCGAGCAGAAATACAAAAGAGGGAGATTTTATTCTGGAGTGGAAGATAAGTGAGCCAGATGTAACAGCCCTCATTTCTCTAACCTTTTTCTTAAAAGCAAGAGGGGGCCGGGTGGGGGGCGGCGTGCGAGGAAGAGAAGAGAAAGCACTTGGAGGAAATAAACTGAATCCAGAAGCTTCTGTCTCAAGAAGGCTTAAAAGAATGTGAAACGGAAGGGTAGACCATCTTATGGTTTGGAGAGTTTTCTAGCTCTACCAAGTAGAAGACAATGAGAAGAAGGCACCTAGGAAAATGTTCTCCTTTCTTAACAGAGCACATATCCCAGGATTTTGAGCAGGGAGCTAGTTCTAAGGATAATAAGAGTACACTGCTTGGGCCCTGGCCAGGCAGCTCGGTTGGTTGGAGCATCATTCTGTGCTCCAAACGGTTGTGGGTTCGATTCCCAGTCAGCGCACATACCTAGGTTTCAGGTTCCATCCCTGGTCAGGGCTCGTAAGGAAGACAACTCATCAATATTTCTCTCTTACACATCAATGTTTCTCTCTCTCTTTCTCCCCCTACCCTTTCCTCTCTCTCCAAAATCAATAAACATATCCTCGGGTAAAGATTAAATGTCACCTTTAAAAAAAGAAAGAATATACTGCTTGGGTATGGCATGAAAACATTGGATGACACATTGTATTTATATATTATGTTTATTAAAAGGGAACAAATTGGTACAAACTAACAACATCCGATAGACACTTTAAGTATACCTCCTGTCTTTGTTTAAAACATGCTTGTTTCCTGCCACGACAGCCCTACACCGTGTTGCATCTGAAACTTTGTGCTGGCCTCATGATCACAGCCTCCCACAATCCAAAGCAGGACAATGGTTATAAGGTACTTCTATTTTTGTGTCCACGTGTACGTTCTTCTATATGAAGTGTAAACCTTTATAGTTTGGGTGCACAGGGTAAGGATGCTTTCCCATTACCCCTAAGCTGTCTGGGTATGTTCCTGCTTTCTCCAGGTCTATTGGGATAATGGAGCTCAGATCATCTCTCCTCATGATAAGGGGATTTCCCAAGCTATTGAAGAGAATCTGGAACCATGGCCTCAAGCTTGGGATGACTCTGTAATTGACAGCAGTCCACTTCTTCACAACCCTAGTGCTTCCATCAATAAGGACTACTATGAAGACCTTAAAAAATACTGTTTTCACAGGTAAATGGATTTACATGCCCCTCACAACAAAACACATCTGCATACCTTCCCTCTGTCCTCTGATTCGACTTCACAAAGACTCAGGGTTTCCAGGTTGGGGCTACTCCAAGGAGCTCTTGAGCAGTTACTGGAGTACTTGTGTGTGTGTGTGTGTGTATGTGTGCATGCCTGAGGATACATATTTCCATGGAACATGTATCCTGAGGTACATTTCTGGCATCAGAGTTGTATGTGCATTTACAAAGTTGATAATGGTTTACAAATTGCTCTCCAAAAATATTACACTAGTTAACACTCCCAACAACGGTGTATGAGCCACACATTCTTACCTACACTAAGTATTATCAAATTTTTCGTGTTTCCCAATTTGCTAGATGAAGTAATATCTCACTTTATTTGCATGCTTATAAATATGCTATTTTTCATATTTATTTAAGCTGTACTTTGCTATGTACTTGTTCATTTTTTTTTCCTTTGTGAAACCTCTTTGCTTATATAGAAAAATAGACTTCATTATTTTCAAATATTCCTTTCCATTGTTACCTTGGGAATTTTTTATTGACTCTTTTTGCTGAACTTTTTAAAAAAATTGATAATGTTTATCAGTTTTTTAATTTATGATTTCATATGTCATATTTAAGAAGACTTTTTTTACACCAAGATTATAAAAACAATTTCCCCCCTGTTTTTTGGACTTGCATGTTTATATTTTATAATGTTTAAATCTTTTGAGTATCGGTGGTTTTTACTTTTGTATGAGTTGTGAAGTAGGAAAGCAAATTAGATTTTTTTAAAAAGGTTGGCCGTTGTACCAGCATATTAAGTTGAAGAGTCTATCCTTCTTTGACCAATTGGAAATATTACTTTTATCAATTTCTAATGCCAAGTGAGGGTTTATTACATATCAGGTCATTGCTGTGGGCTGGCAGCTGAGCCCAGGGCCACCCTTTCACCCTTGTGTGCCGTAACACAAGCTCTGAAAGGCATCAGAACTGCTGAAAGTAACTACAGTGGGCAATCTAAAACTTGAAGATGTTGGGAGAGGGCTCTTGTACTTGGCAGAGAGTAGGTATGTTTTATTTCATTTTTTTTAAAAAATGGAATTAGAATGATCCTTTGTGGTCTTGTCCATTTGTATCACCTTGATGTCTTACGTTCTGAGGGATCTGGGCCCTTGACATGTTGCGAACCCTCCGGAGTTGAGAGTCACGTTTGTGTAGTTCATCATTTTCCACGACGTGTCTGACCCCAGGAGTGTGAACAAGGAAACCAAGTTGAAGTTCGTGCATACCTCTGTCCATGGTGTGGGCCACCACTTCGTGCAGTCGGCTTTCAGGGCTTTCGACTTCATGCCCCCCGAGGCTGTTCCTGAACAGAAAGACCCCGATCCTGAGTTCCCAACTGTGAAATACCCGAATCCCGAAGAGGGTAAAGGTGTCTTGGTAACCTACTGTTTTTAATTATAAAATGTACCTCTTATATTCAAAACTATGGATGTCAAGTAAAATTAAGTTTTTATGTGCTTTCATTGTACCAAACAAAAATAATTTCATCATTGGAAATATTTATATTTATTAATCTCTCATCCATTTCTTAAAGGAACTTTCCAATTAGATTATTTCAGCATCAGGATATGAGGGCTGAAATTGAAATGCTTTAAATTAATTAAATTTAAGTTACTGTGCTTCCTTAGTGCCAAAAAAGAAGCAGAAATAGAATGGAAGCTCGTCCCATGATTTTTATTCCTCAGTTGTCATTTTTTCTGATATGAAGGAGTGCTGCTTAAATCATGGTCCCTTCAACCTTTTTAAAGTGTAGGGTAACCGTGATATTCAGCGAGTCCATTTATTTTGGTTTGCGAGGCTGATCACAGGCGAGGCCTGGAAATACCAGTCTAACCTCACCCACTCTGTCAGATGTGCAGTGGGTCCTGAGGGCAGGCTTGGGTCACGGGCTGATGCTCCCATGATCTCACCTGACTGGGGAAGGAACATGTGACCAGCCAAGACCAGCTCCAGAAATAAAATTCAGCCTTAGTTTGGAGGAAGTTCTCTTTTAGTTCTGCAATAACTGAACGTTTTCAAAGACTGCAGTCTGCTCGATTCTTAACTGAAGTCCTTTTTCTGCTCTCTTCCAGACTCTATCTTTCGCTTTGGCTGACAAAATCAAGGCCAAAATCATTTTAGCAAATGACCCAGATGCTGATAGACTTGCTGTGGCAGAAAAACAAGACAGGTACAAATTAATTATGATTACCTACATAATAGAAAATATAAAGGGTGACCTCCTCAGCAGTCGCATGTTTCCGGGGAGTCTGGACCTATTTGGAAATATTTCCCATTTACTTTGCCAATGGTGAATGAGAAGAATCCACCCGTCACCTCACTGAACTTCTGTCAAGTCCCCCAGCGTGGAGCAAGGTGCTGCTGCAGGGCCACACAACCGCTGTGCAAGCACAATACAGATTAAACCTGCCAGTACACACCTGGGATTGAAATTACTGTCTGTCACCATCCCTCATTTGGCCACTGATTGCATTATGATCAATGACTTAGTGTTTAATGAGCACAAAATGCTTGGCTCACTGCCAGCTTTATAGTTCTGCATTCGCCAGTGGATTTGGTAAGAAGCTGGGCCTTCAAGGAAACGTTGAGCTTACGTGGAGCAGACTAGAGAGGAATAGCTGTGGAGTCCTGGCACGGTGTCTGGGCGAGTGTGGCTGTAGCGTTTGTGGAGAGGAGTGGTGGGTAGGAAGGTGGGGGCAGTGCTGAAAGGTCGGCAGGGTTCAAGCAGTGTCCAGTGTCAGACGGCATTTGGGATGTTCGGGGGATAGTGGAGTGCTACCAAAGGGTGGATTAGGGCTTAGATTGTGATCTAGCCAGTTCAATTCTATATCCGTTTTCTAGGAAATTAAGCTAAGGGGACATGCGCTGGAAGGTGGGCAGTACTTCTAGCCATGCCACCTGCAGAGAGGAAGGTGAACTGCACCCATGTCTCTGGCGCCCTCCCCGCTGTAGCACCGAGCCCGGTCTTCAGCAGGGGGAAGCTGCTGCCCTCTCAGAACCAGCGATACTGACCGCAAATTAAGATACACACGCTATTATCATACTAGGGGGTCTGATCAGCATAGTTCTGTTATGTTTAAAAGCAACCATTGACAAAGACTAAAACAAAATGAATTATATGTTGTCACTGACATACTTATTTTATATGCCCTTCAAAGACTAGGTGTTTGTCCAGGTAAACCAGTCCAGGCGTGGTAGCTGCTCAGATGTTTGTGAAGTGATGGTCAGATTTCTGGCCAGTTGTTTAAATATGAATAACAAAAACAGTTCCCCCAAACTACTGGGAGCCGTGCTTGGCTCGGCTGTCTGTGCCAGCGGCTCCCAGTGTCGCTCCGAAGACCGCAGCAGCGTATGCCTTGCTTTGTCTTCCAGTGGTGAGTGGAGGGTGTTCTCAGGCAATGAGCTGGGGGCCCTCTTGGGCTGGTGGCTCTTCACTTCTTGGAAAGAAAAGAACCAAGGTCACAGTGCCCTCAAAGACGCGTACATGTTGTCCAGCACCGTCTCCTCCAAAATCTTGCGGGCCATCGCCTTAAAGGAGGGTTTTCACTTTGAGGTGAGGTGTCTGGGGATGTGGGCTTTCCCCTTTCTTTCGCTCTCTCGAAGGTCTAAGGCACATCTCTGTCTTTTGGATTGTCCCTTCAGGAAACCCTAACTGGCTTTAAGTGGATGGGAAACCGAGCCAAACAGCTAATAGACCAGGGGAAAGATGTCTTATTTGCATTTGAAGAAGCTATCGGTAAGAAGTGGTGGGATGAGCGCAGACTGTTAATGTGTAGAATGCAAATACCTGGGGAAAAGAGGCACGGGTTCGGGCTCGGGCTCGAAAACCAGCGTGAAACGGGAGCACAGTTTGCTCTGCCTCTGTGGCATTCAGGGCCTCGAACTGTCCTACCTGTAAATTGCCATCTCAGATTTTTGTTTTCAGCTGAAAAGAATATCTTGCAAGTAACCAAGCCACTAATGGAAGCAAGTGAATCCTTTCCCTGGGTGACTTAAACGGTGGTGTTCTGCACATGACTGCTGGTCACTCAGGAGTCCACGTGTTTGGGGACCTGTGATGTTTCCTCAACGGTGGTGTTGGTATCCAGGCCTGGTGTAGTTCACTCCGCCTCCAGAGTGCTCTGTGGAGGTCTGTCCGGAGCAGAAGAGAATGGTCCTTCATCCAAGTGATTTTCCCCTGAAAGGACAACCCCAGCCCTAGCCAGAATGACTGAAAAACCCATGTCTTAAACTGTCAGCAGGAGTAAGCAGGAAGGAGAGCGAGCTATAGAAACCCGAAATTCAGATGTTTGTGCTGGGGATGTTTTAGCTATTCATCTCGTCAAAGCTATGACACATTACACTTACTCTATAATATGTTTTCTTGTGATTCACCTTTCTTATTTCCTGCAGCACACATAATATTTAACTAACTTATCACGTGAAGTGCAATTGCTCAGCTTTGCTCTTTTGTTGTTACAATTGGCAGTCTTTCTGTAGATTTTTGGTTTTAAGAAATTTTACGTTGGTCTAGCAAATACGTATTGCATATTGACTACACAGTGACCCTGAAAGGTATGGACACTGACCTTAGCCTCCAGCATCTTCGAAGGATCTAGTCAAATAACCACACAAAGGAGGGTAGGCCAGGTTTTGAGATGAATAGTGTAACTCACAAGAACTCCAGGGATTCAGAGAGGACAGAATAAGCCTTGACTAGAACAATGGGGAACAATTTCCTGGGAGCTGGAGGAATTTGGGCTGCACCCAGGAGATGCGCACATTTGTCTAGGAGGAAGACTCTCCTTACAGGCCATTCAACAAACACTTCTTGAAGGCCTGGTATGCGCTAGGCACTGGGCTAGATTCTTAAATATAGTAATGGTGAAGGAGAAGAATCCACATACTCATACTGTGCAACCTCGTACACAATACGATGCATGTAGATTCATGCATGCAGCATTATATATAAAGCAGCGGTCCCCAACCTTTCTAGCACCAGGGACCAGTTTCATGGAAGGCAATTTTTCCACGGATGGTGGGGGGGTGGGGGGTGGGGATGAAATGGAGCTCAGGCGGTAATGTGAGCGAATGATTACTGGGCCACAGACCAGTAACAGCGGTTGGGGACCCCCGTTATGAAGGAACCCACCCCTGAGCGTATGCGTGTGACACGTGTTTCTGCAGGATATATGTGCTGCCCATTTGTTTTGGACAAAGATGGAGTCAGTGCAGCCGTCATAAGCGCAGAGCTGGCCAGCTTTCTCGCTACCAGAAATCTGTCTTTGTCTCAGCAGCTGAAGGCCATCTACATTGAGTAAGTGTCTCTTGACTGTTTAATTGAAGTAATATGTTTTGACTAGTTTCAGGCATACAATGTAATAATGTGATATATGTATATATTGTGATGTGATCACCACAGTAAATCTAGATAACACGCATCACTGCACGTGGTCATATCTTAAATGTATTATGTCCTTCTATATGAGATGCTAATAGTCTTTCCAATGCTCGTCCTTTAGTTATCAGTGCTATTTCTTATGAAAATGAAACAAGAGGTTATCTTTTCCTTTTGATGCTTAACCACTTAATAGTAACTACCATTTGTGATGGCATTAATCTTTACTAAATGAGAAGTTTACTAATAATAAGTAATTATATAATAATAATAATAATAAACTAATAAGTTTACTAAGAAGTTTACTTTACTAATCTTCTCTAAATGAGAATTGGCTGCAGAATGTGATTTTAAGTGATGCCAAAAAAGATTAAATGTGTTCGTGAAGCATCTATTTAGTCTTTATGGAAATGACTGAACTCTGCCTTTCTAGTACAAAAGCAGCCAGACCCAGAGCATAATGAAATGGGCGTGGCCTGGCCGTGTTCCAGCAAAGTTTTTACCTACACGCAGAGGCTGAGAGCAAAAGCAGCGGCTGGGGGATCCCTGGGGTAAATTGCTCTACCTCTTTTTTAATGCTCAGTTAGTGCTTTGAAGCTAGTCACGGTCATTTGTTTTGGTAAACATTTTGGAATATACTGGTTGCTGCCTGTTCTGGATCCACTGTGCAAAATTGTGTGTTCCTCATTTTGCCTGTATTTGGATTTGTTTTGATAGGTACGGTTACCATATTACCAAAGCTTCATATTTCATCTGCCATGATCAAAACACCATTAAAAAATTATTTGAAAACCTTAGAAACTATGATGGGAAGAGTAATTACCCAAAAACTTGCGGCAAATTTGAAATTTCTGGCATTAGGGATCTTACCACTGGCTATGATGATAGCCAGCCTGATAAAAAAGCTGTAAGTAATGTCTACTTTCATCAAACTCTTCTATTTACCTTCTATTATGCTGTAAAAAAGCTTAGCATATATCATTGTGATACTGTGACTTATTTATTTTTGTAAATATCTTACGTATTTACTTTTAAAGAGAGGGGAAGGGAGGGAGAAAGAGAGGGAGAGGAAAATCAATGTGTGAGAGATACATTGGTTGCCTCTCACACGCCCCCAACTGGGGACCTGTCCCACAACCCAGGCATGTGCCCTGACTGGGAGTTGAACCAGCGACCTTTTGGTTCTAAGGCCAGCAGTCAATCCACTGAGCCTCACTAACCAGGGAAGAGAAGATGATACTGAGATTTATAATAAGAAATACATAGTTAGCCTTCATCCCCTTTTCTGGCACAGAGCTCCTAAAACACTTAGAATTTCATTAAGTGATGAGAGCAGAAAGGTGTCTTACATTGATAAGGTGACTTTTGGAAAGCACCCAAGGATGGGGATTGGTTGCCAGGAAAACCAACCAGGTGATTAGAGAGTCGGAACTTTCAGCCCCACCCAACCTTCCGGGGAGGGGGGAGGGGAAAGGGGATGGAGATTGAGCTTAATCGCCAGTGGCCAGTGATTTAATCCATCATGCACACGTAAGGAAGCCTCTGTATAAATCCGAAAGGACAGGGATTGGAGAGCTTCTATGCTGGTAAACAGGTGCAGATTTGGGGAGAGTTGCACGCTCGTAGAGGGCATGGAAGCTCCTCGCTCTTTTCCCATATGTTGCCCTGTGTATCTCTTCCATCTGGCTATTCCTGAGTTACACCACTTTGTAATAAATTAGTGAACTAGTACATGACATGTTTGTTTGAGTTTAGTGACCACTCTAGCAAATTAATCAAACCAAGGAGGAGGTCTTTGGAACCTCTGGGGCAAAGCCAGTTAGAAGCACAGGTGACGACATGGGCTTTTGCAACTGGCTGGCATCTGAAGGGAGGAGGGGCAGTTTTGCAGGGCGGAGCCATTAACCTGTGGGACCTGATTCTGCCTCAGGTAGAGAGTGTCATTTAACCTGTGGGACCTGATTCTCCCTCAGGTAGAGAGTGTCAAAAGGGAGTTTAACTGCAGGGCACTGGGTGGTATGGGAGAATTGCTTGGTTGTGTGGACACCCAACCCCCTCCTATCCAGAGTTGGAATTGGGTGCATAGCCACTTTAATTATATAATTATTGAAGCCGATTTTAGGCCATTTAGGCATTATTATAAATAAGCCATCTAAAGTTAAAAATCATAGCCTGGAACTAAAAGGGTTCTCTCTAGTTATCTTAGCCAATGCCGCCATTTAACTCATAAGGAAATCAATATTCAGAGGTGCAGGTTCTGCCTGAGGTTACACAGCTCATTGGTGATGGTCAGGGTACCATCTGGGTCTTCTGATTCCAGGTCCCGCTTTTCCTCTGTCTCAGTCTTTCTCAGTCTTGAAACAAGCATCAGAGTCAACCTGGCCCCCTGGCTAAAACGCCAAGTGCTGCAGCCCAAACTCGGTGTCTGAGGTGGGGGCTAAACATTTCTCTTTTTTACACATTCCCGGCGGATGCTGGTGCTCCTGGTCCAACCTGGAGAACCATTGTTTGCTCCCTGCTTAGTTTCGCCCTGTTTTCTGAATGTCTGGTAGCTGTGAAGCATGAGACTGCGCCCTTCACACTGTGCAGGTCCCCACTGGAGTCAAAAGAAGGCCCCAAAAGGGCTAAGTGTGGCAGGAGGCCGGGGGAGGGAAGTAAGGATGTCCTTCTAGGATGCTAGACATTTTCTTTGATGTTTACCCTCCGACATATTTTTCGTCCTCATCAACCACAATGCATTTTTAAAAGATACGTAGTATTAAGCATTGCAGTGAAACGTGGCAGCTCCAGCCTCTGCCATCTCTGTCACACTGCCGACAGCCGCCTTCCCTCTTCGTTTTCCTCCTGGTCTTTACCACCCGGTTTCTAACTAACGTGCTGATAGGGTGATGTTTTGACCTACAAACCATCAGACTTTATTAATTTGCTGTTACAGAGGTCAGGGTTTAGCACTCACACCTGCAGCATTCACCGTTCCCCTCTCTCCCCGTCCTCACAAGACACACCGTAACTTTGGGTGACATCAGCTTCTGTGTGTGAATTATTGTGACTAGTCACTGCTGTTTCCTGCTTAGCTCAGTAATGTACTCTGATTAGGTTCCCCTCATTTGTGTGAAGAGTTGTTTTTCCTCTCACTAATTGTTCCTTCATTGTTTCCATTGCTCGGATTTCTGTGTAACTATTACTGGTCCTTCCCACGTCTTCCGTGTGCCTCCCCAGCAGGGTTTCCGCAGGGTCCAGCGATTCGGCCCATTGGTTGGTTCTGTTTTCTTTCCAGCGGCCTCCCTCCTGGTCCCTTCCCCACTCACCAGGGTTGGGTCCCTTGCTCCTAGACCCCATGACTTCCTCCTTCTGCATTCATTTTCCTAAATCATGTCCTCTAGGAGCTTCCTAAGAAAAAAGGAATGGGAGGTAAATTTGAGAAATGTAGATCTGAAAATGTCTTTTTCTGCCCTTGGACTTCATAGCCTCAGTTTTGAAAGCCTTGCTCCATGAGCTTTGGCTTCCCGTGTTGCTGTTGAGCATTCATTCATTCATTCATTCACTTGTTCACTCATTCAGGAACAAGCTGAGGCCTACTGTGTGCTGCACACAGGGATGTGATGCCATACATCTTCAGTCCTTAACATGCCTTATTTTTTTCTCTATGGGAAGGTTTAGGAACTTTGGATTCTAAAATTTCAGGGACGTACTTTAATGTGGGTTTCTTCTTATTCCTTTTTCTAAACACTTGGTAGGTCTTTGTTGGTCTCTAGAGTCATTTCTTTTAGTTTTGAGAAATTTTCTTGATTTTTGCATCAGAGAAGGATGGCTGGATGGTTGTTTTTCAAATAACCTCTTCCCCTGCATTTTCTGTTCTCCCTTTCCCCATGAGTTTTTAGTTAGATGCTAGCTACCCAGGACCGATGTTCTACTTCCCATGTTTCTTTCCTTCCTGTTGCCATCTGTATTTTCTTGTCCTACTTTTTGGGAGATTTTTGTCAACATTAACTTTCCATGCTTCTGTTGACTATGTATTTCAGCTCTCATGATCTAATTTATTAATAATGACATCCTATTCTTCTTGTATGTATATAATATCTTAATGCTTTTAAGGATAGTAATTATGGCTTTTTAAAAAAATGTAGATTTTTTTTGCTCTGTATTGTCTTTCTTCTTTATTTCCTCCAAGTTCTTTTTTTTTTAATTTGTTTGTTTTGGAGTTTGTATTTTAATTGCTTTCTTTTCTTCAAAGCCTAGTAAACTTTAATTGTCCTTTGGGCACTAAAAAGCTGATTGGAATCTCTGTGTGTATGCACAAGCCTTGTCATCTGGCAGACTTCACTCTAGGGAGGTAGGATAGCAAATTAACTTTTATATGGGGGCCCCATCTGGGGAAGCCTAGCTTTCATCCTGATCTCTTGCTTGAGGGCTATACATGGATGCTGAGGCCCTTTAACTGGTGGAGAGGTCCTGGGGGCATGGGAAGAGGGGGGCTAGCATTCATTGTGGACTCTAACCTAATTTCTGTTTTCACCATACCCTGCCCTCCATGGTGCCTGGTGTCCCCAGCTCCTGACACTTTCTGGTTCTGTTACAACAGAGAATTAAACCATCTTCTATGAGCTGGTTGCCTGACTGTGTGGGCAGAGGGTGAGGATCTGAGAGGGCCTAATAACTACTTTTAAATGCTGCCATTGCCTCTCTTCTGCCCTTTGCATTACCTGGTGCCTCCAGGCGGTGAGCTTGGCCAGGGTTCTGCCAAACACCTTGACTGGGTTCTTGTCTGTCGCCTGCAGATGCTCAGCTGTCGCCCTGTGTTCCATCAGGTCAGTTCTGCTCCTCCGTCTGTCTTCTGACTTCCCGGGTGGGTTGGCAACCCCCACGCACCGCTGTTTCCACTTTTCTTCTTTGCTTGTGTTGGTTTTGTTTTTTATACTTTGTCATTTCTGTAGGGCTTTGAGAGCAGTCAGCATGAATACGTCTACCCTGTATCTTGTGCTTGTTTATGGACTTCTTTTGCAAAGTTAAAGAAGATCTAGTGTTGTTCTTTTTCTATTTTTGGAATGCATTATTAATCTATTTAAATCAATTTCTTTTGGAATGATATATTTCAATTTTAGTAAAGCTTTAGTAATTTTAATGAACAGAACAAAGGAGGTTAAAAAGCCTAGTAAACAAAATTACCTAATTTTCACCAATTTCCTTATTATCATTATTTAGTATGTCATTTATATGGAGCACCTTTTCAGATTTTTCTCAAAGATGTTCTTCTTTCTGAACCAGTGAATTTGTTTGACATTTATTTTCACGTTTATCCAGGGGAAACTATTACTCAGGCTGAAAGAGTTCCTGTTACTATTTAAATTTAGAACATGTATAATTCATTTCTAGGTTCTTCCTACTAGTAAAAGCAGCCAAATGATCACCTTTACCTTCGTTAACGGCTGTGTGGCCACCATGCGGACCAGCGGGACAGAGCCCAAAATCAAGTACTATACGGAACTGTGTGCCCCTCCTGGAAACAGGTAAGGCAGGGAGGGCAGCGGCTGTGGTTTTTAGTCCCTAAGCTTCCTCATTGGTTCTTTCCAAACGCTAAGTGAAACATTTCATCTTTCCAGTATGTCGTATAACCAACCGGGAAGGTTGTTTCAGAACCTACAGCAGTATTGTGACTTTACCAGCTGCGTGAAGCCTCCAGGGACAAGAGTGTTCACTTTTATCTTCATTACTGCTCTGTCTCTCCCAATGGTTCTTAAAGAGGAGCCAGTATCAAAATCAGGCCTTGCACTGAAGAACTGGTTGGTCTGGTCGCTTCAGGTCACGTCTTTGTGACTGTGGAGAAGGCTTGAGTTGGCCACTGTCCAACAGCTGTGACTTTCTGAACTTTAACAGCTGTGGTGTGTGTGTTATTTAGCACGTGTCCATGTGCAGCTTGCGTGCCTACGTAACCCACAGCTGACTAGCACATCTCTATTTAGATTACAATTTAGAATTGGGGGGAAAAAAATTTCAAGGTGAAGTCGACTCTGTCCAACAGAAATAAAATGTGAGCCACATATGCAATTTAAATTTTCTATTAGTGAATAGAAACAGGTAAAATTAATTGTAATAATATATATTATTCAACAGTATATTTAAATGTTGTCATTACAATATGTAATCCATAACAAAAATTATTAATGATATATTTTACATTTTTGTCACACTAAGTCTTCAAAATCCATTCAGTATCTTACAACTTACCATGTATCTCAGTTTAAATGACAATTTTTAAAAAACACTTGATCTATATTTAGATTTCACAAAATTTACGGTTGAAAAAGTAGATTTTGATACCCCAGTTGTTCCAATCATACTTAAGTTTTCCAACAACTGAATCAAGTGTCAGTTTTTAAATTTGAATGTCAATCAGTCAGATTTAAATGAAATTCAGAAGTCAGTTTCTTGGCTACACTAGGCACATTTCCAGTGCTCTGTAGCCCCATGTGGCTAATGGCTACTGTAGCGGACAGCCTAAGCCCGGGTAGTGGTTACAACATATGTATACTGAAGTTTTGCTTGTACGAGGGTTTTCCTGACTTTGGATCAAGTTTGCACTGTGTGGAAAGAGAGGCAGAGGGAATTTACCAAGCAACTTAAATTGCAAGGCAATAGGCATTGAAAGGTAGCAAATTAGGGGGGTAGGGAAATAATTGTTAGACTCTCCTTAGGGAAAAGTGAGAGCTCATAGCACAGCCAAAAATACTAAAGCAAAACAAAACTAGAAACACGGGAACAAGAACTCAGAATGTTACTGCTCCGGGACTTTGTTGTAAGTGAAACAGCGTTCTGCACCCAGGGGTCCTGAGTCTTTCAGAACAAAGTCATGATTATAGGCCTCAAACATCAAGATACTCAGAGATATTTCCTAAGTCATGAGACCGTGTAATATATTTCGTTCCAGATTCCCATTCAAAACCTTTTTGTGCTTAAAGGGCAAAGACTCAGCTAGCAGCTGAAACAAATAAAACAGCTTATTTTCTAAGCGCTTTGCATCACCAGTGTTTTATTGGACACTGTGCAAGGGTTAGTGTTTCCAGGTGTGTTGACTAACAAGCTGTTTGTTAGTACATCGAGTGTGATTTCCTATTGACTTCTTTGTAATTCTTATTCTCACTTAGCGTTTTTATGTCTGCATCTTGTTCTTTTGAAAACAAATGGACGTTAGTCCAATTTATAGAGGTTTTCTATATATATATTTGTCTTTTCCCTTTCATTTTCAGCCTGTGAAAATGCACCTAACATTTCAGAAAACTTCCCTTTATAGTAACAATACTATTTAATGTTTAAGGATCTTTGGTATTGACATTTTTCATGTGGCTTATTGAATGGACTTAAATTCAAATACTGGTTTATAAATTGCTGAAAATACTTTGAAAAATTGTCCTTTTATTATATTCGTTGAGATGTTGCTTGCTTTTATTAATATTAAATGCGACATTAAGCATGAAGTCGTCATGGATGGGCTCTCCGGGCTGAAGCCAGGTACTGGCGTGCCTGGTGTGCAGCCACAGTAAAGCGGACGCTAGGGTGTCCCTATTTTTTGATAACCTTGGGTAGTGTATAGTCATATCATGGATTTCATTTATACATAGAATTTCATGACCCTGATCCTTTAGAATGCAACCCCCTTTATCTATCTTTCTTTTTTTCTTTCTTTGTTTCTTTATTTTTATTTTTATTGATGTAGATGTCGTTAATTTTTATTTTGGAAAACTTCAAACCCACAGAAATGTTGACATAATGTAGTGAATAGCACATGCCCTTACTTGGAGCAGGAGTTGGCAAGTTTGTCCCGTAAAGAGCCATAGTAAATATTTTAGGGTTTGCCGGCCATATGGTCTCTGTCCAGAGCGACTCAGCTCTGGGGCTGTAGAGAGAAAGCAGCCGTATTCGGGAAGGAATGGGTGTGGCTGTGTTCCAGTAAAACCGTATTTACCGTACCAGGCCACAAGCCCCAATTTGCCGACTCCAACTAATTTGCCGAGAATTGGCATGTTGTGATATTTGCTCTTTCTCACCATATATATGTATACATATTTGCCCTGAGCCATTTGAAAGTAAGCCACAGACTTTGATATGCATTCCGCGAACAAGGACATTCTCTTACCATCTAAGGTTTAGATAGTGATTATATCAGGCAGGGCGTGAACAAACAAAACCAGTAGGAGCCATGTATAGATGCCTGTCTGTCTATATAGACATGCAGATATGTGTCTGTAGACACAGTAAATTCAGTGCCAAGGTTTCGTTTTAGGTATATGATTAAAAAAACTGCAATGATTACTAGTTATGTTCCTTTGTAAAAATTGTTTTTTTTCTTCAAAGCATATTTATGGGGGGGAAAAGACCTGTGTGATTCCTATGTACTTATGAAGCATAATTACTTCATATGTTACCAGTGGGGGTAAAAATAATTATAATGAGAGCTCCGTTTATTGAGGTTTTGGGGCCAGGTTCTGTCCTAATTGTTTTATGTAATTTATCTCAGTCTATACAACAAAACTCTCCTGGGAAGGTCAAGTGTTTATCCCAGTTTTACGAAGGAGGAATCTGGGCCTTGCAGAGGCTAAGCCACGTGCCCAAGGGCACTCCCTAGTAACCAGTAGAGCCAGAATTAATAAAGTGGGTTAGTAAAATATAATAAATGGGTTATTTTTGTTGTGCTGCTTAACTTTCACAATGTAAAAATGGTCTTAACCAATTACAAGAATTGCCATTCTATTTAAATAAAGTTTGCATATGTTAAATATGGTCAAATAGGAAGTAATGAAATTTTGAATTGAAGGATTTAGTTTTTTACGTCAGCTTTTTGGTTTAAAGTTCTTACAGTAACTCACACTGCTAGTGGCCTGACACAGGAGCTGCTGGAAACTTGTCTAATTACAAGTCCCTTTTATCTGCCCCTTGCCTTCCGGTCATTTACATATGAATGAGTGTTTTTGAAAACTTGATTTCCTTGGAGGGATCTAGCTCCCTAGATTCCTGTCGTATTTCCCTGTGGCTCCTTTGTTCTACAGGTAGGATAATACAGAAAAACCTGGGGGTCTGAGTTCCTGGCATGTGCTGAGCAGGCCTGCTAGCAGGCTCCCTATTTCTGTCCCTGCTGGGAAGGCTTTACAACGGCCTCTGCCCCTTAGCTTCCAGCCGTTTGAGGGGAAATAGGATCAGGAACATTCTTATCGGGGAGGCCACGGACAGAGCTGATGTCGTCTGTGAGGTTCAGCAGGGTCTAAGGACAACCAGAATCATGGAAGTTTTCTCTGCACTGTTGGGTGCAGACATTGCAGAGGGAACACGAGGCCAAAAATTGTGCTTCTTAAAAATTCTTTGTAGGACTGCGAAGGGATGATTTTTGTTTATGGTTGAGACTTTGGGAAAACCTCTAGGGAAAATAATGGATATTGTCTCATGGGAATTTTTTATTTATTTATTTTTTGTTTACGTCAACAGAGGCTGAAGTCACTGGAGTTGTGGTTTGTCTGAGTTAACCCTCTTAAGGCTGTGTTTCCCTGCTACTAGGTTAAAATATGCTTTGGCATGATCTACTAATTCGGGATTTCCCCCCTTATTTTGCAGTGATCCTGAGCAGCTGAAGAAAGAGCTAAATGAACTCGTCGCTGCTCTTGAAGAGTATTTTTTCCAGCCACAAAAATATAACCTCCAAGCAAAGGCGGAGTAAAATATTCCAGCGTTGGGCACAACTACATTTACCTACAATTAAGCGGGACTTGATTTGTTAAGCATTATTTGTGAGGGCCAATAATCTAAACTGTCCCTATAAGTATTTATGCTTTTTTAATAGATCTACATTCCTCATTGTTTTATGTTTGATGTCTAACATAAAAGCAGAAAAGATGGGCAAGCCTAACAAACCAACATTCTTATTAAAAAGGTTGAGACTTGGCATTATCGAAATTTTTAAAAAATGAAGATATAAAAATATGAATATGTTTTAATTAGAATAAATAACAAATACATGTTTTCTCTATCCTTTTTATGCATAACTGAAATAGGATGTCTGTAGTCACTAACTCTGGGGTGGTCCTGTGTTGGACACCTGCATTCTCACACATGCAGGTGCACCTCACTTTACTGTGCCTTGCTTTATTGAGTTCACAAGGGTTGTGCATTTTACACACTGAAGGCCAGACCCTCCACCAGCGAAAAGACTGCCCCTGGCTGTACTGCTGTACTTGCTTTCTTCTGGTGGTCTGGAACCGAATGCATGGTATCTCTGAGGTGTTCCTAGATGTATATGGGGTGGGCAAAAGTCGGTTGACAGTTAACAGTCGCTTGTACGGAACATAATAATACAATGAGTGATAACGGATAATCCAAGAATAAGCTTTGTGTGTCGTGTACTCACAACTGTAAACCTACTTTGGACCACTCTGTGTTTACATTTCTATCATATTGCTTGTAAAGTAAAGTAAATGAACAGAGCAAATGTTGTGTTCATGTTTACGGAAAATGTAATTTATAGAAACCTGTAAGAAGGAGCAAACAGTACTTTAAAAAGACAAGTTTTTTTTTTTATCCAAACTCTTTTAGTTATAATACACCATTATACACTGTACATGTACTAGGAAAAATCAGCTTGACCATCTTTGTTCAAATGCATTAGCGTTCATTTTATCTCTTTAAACCTTGAATCAAACAAACCTTGAATCTGAAACTTGCAGAGTACTTTATTGTACAGGTTTTTGCTCTATCACAATTTAATTCTTGTTCCTGAGGCAGCAAGGATGATCAATAACTCTCTACCAGACTTAGATATTTTTTGCCTTGCTTGTACACAATCGAAATCTAAAACTGGACTTTTCTGTAATGGCTTTTCTTTTTCAGGGTCATTATTTTAGCCTGTGCCTTCTCCCCTCCTCATGACTGTTGGCCTTGCACCTTCCAGAGTGACTCCTGTTGAGTGAGCACTCTGGAGGCAGGGCCACGCTGCTCTTTCTGTACTTTATGTATTTCATGTGATTTTCTATTTTTGAAGCGAATGATTGCCCATTATGATTCTTATTGTTAATCAAAATGGTTATGAAGTGTTTCAGAACAATGAAAAATTATAATATTGTTGATGATCGTTTTTCTAAAGTAAAGGAAAAAATGGTTTTCTGTCTTTGTCATACATAGCTTGTGCCCTCCCAGAACTCTTAAATCTACGATTTTCAATATATTCTATCAACTGCTTCATTGCAGAAGCTCTATGTATTTGGGGTTATGATGTCTTCGACTATCCAACTGTACTCCGGAAAAGAAGAAATGGTAGATCTGTGTCCTCTCTGGTTTTCTGAGCATGTAAACTGTATCCCATCACAGAGTTCCTTCCAAAAATGCCGAAGTGCTTGAGGTCCAGTTCTGCGGTCTTGGAGCTTGCTGTCTAATTGGACGGCTAGTAATAGCGGTGGCACTTACAAATTCTGTAGTAGAGTTTTGCCAAGTACTCAGAGATCAGAAGTGTGTGAGACAGTCATTCCGCCCAGAGAGAGCCTCCCAGGAGAGGTGGTAAATGAGCTGCTTCGCCTTTGGAGGTGAGTAGCGTCTGAAGAAGGAGTAGAGTCTTCCAGGCACAGAGCACAGCTTTACAAAGGTGTACAGGTGCTGGAAGGTGTGTGTGTTTTCGGGAGAGCACGAGGGAATGGGACCCAGATGCAAACCTCAGGACAAACCCCACTCCTCTGGTGCTTAGGTGAGCAGGTGAGCAGTGGAACCTAGAGAAGATTCCCCCGACTCTATTTCTCACTTATATTTCTAAGAAATAGCACACCATGGACGCTCACACAGTATTTCATGACTTTTTATTACGAGATTCAGGTTGGCATAATCCGTGGTGCATAACGCTTGCAACATTTTGGTCTGCTGTAAATCAGCTCTGTGACCTTGATCAAGTCACTTCACTTCTCCATCTCAAATTTTGTTATTTTTTTTATACTTGTTTTTAGGGCATTTCCAGGTTCTCAGAAACTTTGAGAGGAAGGTACAGTGATCTCCCCTATACATGCATAGCCTCCCCTGTTACCAACCTGCCCCACAAGAGTGGTCGCTTGTCACTATTGATGCCCCTGCCTAAAATGACACATCGTCCCCTGCACTGTACAGACTGTGAAAAGATCACTGGTGGCCAGGGATTAGCGAGGGGAGAGGAATGAATAAGCGGAGCACAGAGAATTTTAGGGCAATGAAAAAATTTCTCTGTATGATATTACAGTGAATGCATGTCTTTATACCTTGGTCCAACTACATAGAACATACACCACCAAGAGCAAACCCTAATGTAAACTGTGGACTTTGGGTGACCGTGTTTTAAAATGTAGCGATGTTACTAAATGTCCTCTGAGGTCATTTCATGCTGCAGGTCCTTAAATTCTGTGGAAATCCAATAAGAGCACTATCAGCAACCATAAATCACTGACAATTCTCTTTGACAGAGAGCTTAACTAGCCCTCTGAGATGGGAACAAACACTACTGAAGAGCCACCTTGTGTTCGTACCTTGTAGCCTGAAGGGGTGGGCGCTGCAACGGGACCAGCAAGGCGGACCACGGGACCTGCAGGTGCCTGGGAATGCGTTCTGGCCGGACAGTGAGGCATGACCTCGAGGGAGTGCTGTATAGCAGTGCCCTGTGCATCCTGGTAGCTAAACCTGCTCGGGGAGGGTCTCCCAGTGGGAGTGTAGAGCTGGCGGCCCATTTCCTCTTGAGGCCGAGAAAGACCAAATCCCAAGTTAGGTCTGAGAGACTGACTTGCAGGAGGAAATGCAGGCCAACTTTTCTTTTTCTCTGTGGTCTACGCAGTAACAGCGGTTCCTCTTTAAGAAACGCTGGAAGTACTTCTCATTTTAGTTACCTCATTGATTTTCCTCAAACAGGCAATTATGGGAATGTGTTGTTATTTCATGACATTGGTAACTCATAGGGCTTCATGGGATCAAATGCATAGGTCCGCGTTCATTCCTGTGTCCCCTGATTGAACCTTGTTTGGAAATTGCTCTGAGCCAGGCACTGTTTTGGATACCAGTAAGGAACATGCAGCCCCGATCTCAGCCTCAGGCTACCAGGGAAGGACACCCGTGAGCAGACCGTGGCAACAGAGGGTGCTGCACTGAGATGGAAGCCTTCCGACCGTGAGCAAGCCATTCTGGAAGGCCCCCTTTAGACTTTCCCCACCCCGGAGACTATCTCGTTCAAATTCCTAACTTTTTTGTTTAAAACAATTCGGGAGGTTAATTGCATGTCATTTCCCTGCATCATCCCTTTGTTCCACTCTTGTATAGGGGTTCAGAACAGGTCTCCCAAAAATGTCTCAATTGGTATGTGAATCATTTTGAGCTGATATAATCAAGTCCTTGCAGACTCACAAGAAACTTCCCCTTCCTTCCTTCACTGCCTAGAAGAATATAAACGAGGGCCTTGCCCGTGATAAGAGATTATCAGAGGTAACCTTTATTTGACCTCTATATGGCAGGGCTAACTGCTGAATACTGAGCATCTGCTCTTCTTACTGTCCTGCAATGACCCTCTAAAGCCCCAGGGCTCAGAATGTCACATATCTCATTTTCCCTGCCTCTGAACCTCTTGTATGTACAGAGCCTGTGACTCGTATGTGGATTTCCATGTGTGTATATGAAATTAAATTTGATTATTTTCTCTTGTTAATTTATCTCATGTCAATTTAATCATGAGACCAGTCACAAGAATGTTGAGTAGAGGAAAGTTGCTTCCTCTCCCACACTTGCTCCAAGCATACGAGGGAGGACCCCCAAAAAACCCAGAAGTATGTTCTGGAGGGCTTCCCACCCTAGGCTATTCTTCTAGGAACCCATTCTGTATCAGCAACCCAGTGCGCCAGCTGGCGTTGTTGTGAGAGGCTGTGTTGGGCTTCAGTGAATTTTTTTTTTTTTGAAGACCCAGTGCATTTGCTCATTTCATGATGGGTGATGTCCAAGCATACCTGCCCACACTGCACTGAGTATTCAGCAGTTTTTGACCCAAAATGGCCAGACTCCCCATGTCCCACCTTCCCTATTCACCTGATCTCACTCCAAGCAACTTTTTTTTGTTTCCCTAGATAAAAAAATTCCTTAAAGGGAAACATTTTGCTGATACGGAAGAGGGGAAACAAAAAAGGGCAGAAGCACTAAAAGGCAATCGGTGAGTTCAGAAACTTTTGAGCAGTAGAAAAAACATCTCTATCGGTGTATTGCATCAAATGGAGAGTTCTTTGAAGGTGACTGAAGGTTAAACGTGTAAGAATACACAATTTTTAATAAACCAGTTTTGGGGGGCCCACCTTGTATTTGTGTAGAATAAGTATGCCATCAAAAGCAAGAACGATCACAGTCTTATGCAGATGAGAATCAACATTTAAAATAATATGCCTTCTTCTGTAGACTTCTCCATGTAAGTAAAGTGTAGTGGCTGCTCTGATTCACAGAAGAGAAACAACTGTGAAGAGGTAAGCACCTCCAACAGGAATGCATGGCCACCAGGACGGGGAGTGGTGCTGGCAATGGTCTCTGTGGCTCTGGCTTCCTCGTGTAGACCCTTGAAAAGAATATGTGAACAGCAGCCGTCAGCCACTTCCCACCTGGGCCCCGTGAAAGCCACTTTGGTGTTTGGCCCAAACCTGGTGCACCATGGAGTCCAGCAGTCAGGAGAAAGAGCCGGCTCCAGGCCTGAAGAACTTCTGAAGTCATTTCAAAATAGCATTGTACAACTTCCAAGGGGAAGTCGGGTTGCCATTTACAGAGATGACACGCCTGATTATGTCCTTAAAACACATTGTTCTGAATTAGTTCACCTTATCTGGAAAAAAGAAAACCTTAAAAAATCCCTAGGTGGCTAGAATGAAAAGTGGCTCCACATTTGGTGTGTTCCTGTCACTTAACAAAACAAAAGTAGACGTTAGATGGAGACATGGACTAATTACTTCCTTTACTGGTTCTGCAGACTTTGTTTTATTTATGTGTTTCTTTCTGAGCCCTAAGTCAGTTCATTCCCTGAGGTGTAGTCATCGATTCTCTGCCCTCTGAAACCTTCTCTGTGCTCCTGGCTTAATTGTCCTGGGAGGACTACAGACTCGTCTCCCGAGTTCCAACCCTGTACTGCCACTTGCCCTTGGCTTCTTAGACGTCCTCAGGTTGCTGTCAGTGTGGCTGGCCCCAAACAGTTTTTCCCGCTCAGCTCCAGCTGCCCTGCTTCCAACTTCACTCTGTGCACCATCTCCCCAAAACACCGGCCCAGAACCTTTGGTGATTTTAATGACTGGCATTCGCCTGTCTTTTTCTCTTTAAACTTATGATGGAGAATTTCAAAGGGACGCACATAATAAAGTGGACCTCCAAGTCCCCATCACTCAGCCATAACTAATCCTCAATTCATGCCCAGTCTCACTACTATGGGACAATTCTGAAGCCAATCCAGACCTGTCACTGCATCCGTAAATATTTTAGTTTATCCTGTATACTCATCACTACCCAAAATCATGGCAGTTATTAGACCCATCTTGTTATTAATGTGTTGATGAAAAGCACGTGTTAACCCCCTTATCAGATACATGCTCTGCAGCTGTTCTCTCCTGTTCCACTCGGTCGCCTTTCATTTTGTTGACGGTGTTCTTTTTTGTGCCGAAGACTTTCAGTTTGATGTAGTAGTTTTTAGATTTTTAAATGACTGAAAAAATAAAAAGTAGTATTTTATACCATGTATAAAGTCACGCAACTCAAATTTGTGTCCACATTCACTAGAAACAGCCATACTTGTTTGTCCACATATTATTTATTGCTATTTTGCACTACAGTGGCGGAATTAACAGTTGAGACAGACACTCAATGGCCTGCCGAGGCTGAAATATTTACTAAATGGGCCTCTATGAAAAGTTTGTTGAACCCGAATTAGAAGAGTGTTAAGTCAGGGTCCTGAGGACAGGGACAGTGTCTCCCATTTCTTCGCTTCACTTCAGTGTCTAGATCAAGTCCATAGAAGAGTCAACAAATCTCTCTTGGCTGGAAGACTACTGAGCCCTTTGTGGTGCCTACTTGCCACTTGGGGGCCTTTGGAAATTTTACTTCCCCCTCAATTTTTTTCCCTAAGCTTCACTCAAGGACTCACATTCCTTTCCCTTGAATAATAGGAGAACTTTGTCTTCCATTTTATATTTAGCAACAGGAAAATGAGAAGAGGGCCGAATGTCTCCAGCTCAGCTTTACTGCTAAAGGAAATTACTAAGCAATGAGGCAAGCTCCCACTACAATGCTGTTGCACAATATGAATCATCATGTAATAGAAAAAGTGATCAAAAGGAGACCAGCCTAAAACACATTTTTTCGATACGTGCTGATCAAGGCAACCTTGACTCAGTTCAAAGGATGCTCCCGAGCTAAAGGGTCAGAAAGCCCCAGCCAAAGCTCAGCCCTCCCACAGAACACCTTTGCAGTAAGGAAGTTTATCCTGAAGGCCAAGGAAATGACCAGATTCTCCCTGTGTCTTCCTAGAAAAGAACAACACAACTCTGTACAGTAGCATGCTCAAAAACAGTAGCCTTACAAGGCAATAATATGGTAGAGAGGAAGAGAATCAGGCTTGGGAGCAGAACATACATCTAGGTTGAAATTCCAATTTGTCCTTTATAAGTTTCTGCCTTACAAAAACTCAGCCTCAGTTTCTCCATGTATATAACAAGGGAAAAGGGGGAAATAACATCTCTCAGGGCTTCCAAGAGGATTAAGATGAGACGCGTCAATTATAAAGCACTGCACACTTGCAGGTCATGTTCAAGGTGATGGGTAAGAACATTTGGTGCACTGTGGCGCTGGAGGCCACGCCACGCAAACGTTCGCACACTCACGTATTCAACCACACATTCATCCATGTCTGTCACGTTCCAGAAATGATGCTCAAATGCACACAAAGCAACAAAATTTTAAAAATAAACGAATAAGAAAGTGGGACTAAAGGAAAAGATGTCAGTGAGGTTGAATAAAGCGAAGAGTAAAGCAATAACCAGTGTTTCCTAAAAGCGGTGACACATGTATGTGGGATTTTGTCAGCCATAAAAAAAGAATGAAGTCTGACCATTCGGGACAGCACGGATGCTCCTCGAGGGTATTATGCTAACTCAGATAGGTCAGAGAATGACAAATACCATATGATGTTACTTATATGCAGAATCCAAAGACCAAAATAAGCAACCAAACAAAACAGGGAGGACTCATAGATACAGAGAACACACTGATGGTTGCCAGACAGGAGGAGACTTGGGAAAGCTGGGGAAAAACGGTGAAGGGGTTGAGAAGCACAAATTGGTGGTGATGGGGGAAAATGAGGACATCTGTAGTAGTATCAACCATAAAAATAAAGGAAATAAAGAACAAATTGGTAGTTACAAAATAGTCCTGGGAATGGAAAGTACAGCATAGGAATATAGTTGTAATAATAATGTTGTAATAACTACGTATGGTACCACTGGAAATATCAAGGGGAAACTTTGTAAAGTATATGGTTGTCTAACCAATATGCTGTACACCTAAAGCTAATACAAAATAATATGTAATATAAGATTTAATTGAAAGAAAAAAGTAACCAGTGCTTCCTAGACTTTGGATTTTCTGAGCCAGTAAAATTGCCCAAACTCTGAGAATGGACAGAAGCATGCTCTCATGTTCTTTGCCAGGTAAGGACATTAAAAAACAAAAATAAAACATGCCAACAAAGGCTGCTAACTATTTTACCATCATTTCATTAGAAAAACACTTTTGATAACATCTACAAAATAGGAAAAAACATCATCTCAGAATACAGGGTAGTCCAGTTTAATTTTAAGAAATTGCACATTGTTATTCATATTCATTTGTATCAGATCAGTGAGAACCAGCACAAGCTGGCAGGGACTTAGAAAGGGCATCATCTGTGAATGAATGACTTAATACACAAAACGACTTTGATACTTGCCAGGCAATGGATCCCAAATCTGACCCTCGAGCCCATTAGTCAGTGCAAAGATGGAAATACAACCAGTTCCTCGCAGAAGAAAAAGTTATTCCTGGCAGAGCCCTGAGAGAACTTTCTCCTGATTCTCCTTAAAAGGACATTGTATAAGGTATTAAACAATATCCCCAGACTGAAAAGGGTATTTTTACAAAATGTGTTCTCCAACATGGGCAAATGGGACAACGTCAAAGTGCAATTCGATAAAAGAAGTTTTTCTGGATCTAGTCCAGGCAAACTGCTCCTCACTTGGGTTGAGGTGATACAGGAGCTGATTGTAGAGGATCCAGAGTCAGAGGACCAGTTGGACCGCTCATCTTTCAGGCAGTTCTCCAAAAGGATATTTTTCTCAACCAAGCTTTTGACAGACATTGAATGTGGATGAACTCTCAGTTGTTCCATGATTTTACAATCCTTTTCCCTTTTATCTGGCAATCAGATCCTGTGTTGATGGTTAAACAGGTAGTCATGTGCGTGAACACCCAGCTCACTGGTGGGGAAAAGCTGACACATCTCTTAGGACATGGGAGAAACCTGAGGAGGGCATGATGGTAAGTAGGGAGAAACCTAGAAGGTTTTTAAACTAAGGGAGGTACCATATAGACATTCCATAAACTCACAAATATGTCTTGTTACAAATTATCTCCCTTCCTTCTTTCCTTCCTTCCTTCCTTCCTTCCTTCCTTCCTTCCTTCCTTCCTTCCTTCCATATTTATTGAATGTCAACCATATGCTAGGCTCTATTCTTATACATGAGATACAGCAATGAACAAAACAGAAAAAAATATTTCCTTGTGGAACAGGGGCAAAGAAACAGATGACAAGTGATAGGCAAGTAACTAATATAGCATATTAGATCGCGATAAATGCTATGGATAAATATAACTTTTCAAAAGGTCTCTCAGAATCCTCAGAGGGAAGGTGATATTTAGACAAAGACCTAAAGAAATTGAAGTAGAGGCAATGTGGGGGTCTGAGGGAAGAGCGTGCCTGGCAGAGGGAACAGTGAGTGCAGAGGTCCGGGGCAGGAGTGTGTCTGGCAGGCTTGAGTCACTACAAGCAAGGCCAGGGTGGTTCGAGCAGTCGGAGCTCGAAGGCTGGTAGCGTGAGGTCCGGGGTGGGGTGGGGTGGGGTGCGGGTAATGAAAAGGAAGATCCTGCGGGGCTCCATGAACCATTATGAGGACTTTGGCTTTCAATCTGGGAAGTCAGAAGCCATGGTAGGGTTCTAAGCAGAGTAGTGGCATATCCCAACCAGTGTTTTAACAGATTCACTGGGCTGTTGTATTAAATGTAGACTGCAGGGTGGTGAGGGCAAAGGCGAGGAGACCAGTTAACCAGCCACTGCATTTTTCTAGGTGAGGTCACACATTACGTACCAGCAAGGTAGTGACGGCATTTGGGATAAAACGAGCCGGGGGTCTTGCAGTGGTGGAAGCTTAGTCATCTTACCAGTCTGGACAAAACCCCTGAGATCCTTAACTCTGACAATTACAAAGGAGTTCTCACAGACCTTAGACAACTTTCAGTATCACATCTCAGGGTGACGTGCTAGCTAACACTTGCTCAGCTTTGCTCTTGATGCCTACACCCACAAAACCAGCTCAGGTGGGCAGTGGGACCCCCAGTAGAGGCCGCATACTTTCAGAGAGTTGCCTGTGACAGTTGCTCGTGCAGAGCGATGATTTAACAAACAGGAGAGGGAACTGAAAAGGGAAGTGGAACCAGAGCCCGGAGTTTTATCTGCTTTGTCCATAAAAGGAGGTTGGACACTTCACAGAAGCTTGCCTGAGGCCCGAAGATACAGTCCACTTGTCCTCACATGACATAGGTTTCTGTGGTCTCGTCCCCGTAAGCACAAGTTCTCTCGGCAGTAAAATTAGTGTTTACTTAAACTGCTGGAGTTCCAAAAGCTGCCCTGGTTATCTGCCCATTTTATTTATTTTTTATGACCCCACTGCATTTTGTCATTCTTATGCCTTTCACAAAGCAATTTCAGGGGCCTAGCATTGCAGGCAAGTCAATGAAATAGACTCTGATCTTGACTTCAACCCCTTTATTTGTCATGAAGAATATTTCTTATAGCTCATGAAGACCCTTGGGCATCACTTCATGTACTTTTCAGATGCAAATGGTTATGCCTTGGGTTGGCAAGGCTGGCGAGTCACCCAGCCCCGGTGCTATGGTACAGTCTCCTCCCACCCTGGAGAACGATGCTGCTTCTCAGTCTCACACCCTTTCCCACCGAGCTTGCACTCGCCTCTGAAACCTTCTCCTGACCTCCCAGGTGTCACCGTCAGTCCTGGGGTCTGGAAAGTCACCGCCAGTTCATGGGAACCAGCATCCCCACTGAATCGCCCCAGGGTTCTATCCAGGATTATTTTAATTTCTTGCCTTTATTTACATCAATTTTGGAAGACCCACTAGTCAAGAACTCTTACCTTGTTGTGTATATTAGGAAGTTAGGTGAAAACGTTTCATAGCAATAAAGTTTTCATTTCTAACTAATATAAACATTCAATAACTAACCAATAGAGCTAACAATAATGAGTGATTTTATTAAAGGTCTCTTTTCTACCTAAACAAAGACTTTTCATTCTAGATTTATCCGTGCTTCTCTTAACTTTTTAAAAGTCAAGTGGTCTCTGTTTTTTTGTTTTTCTCAGCATCTGGGCTTCTCACTTGCTGTAATGCATCAATGGATCACAGTTTTCTAGACCTCTGTAGCCATTTCCAAGTTGATATTGGGTTGGCCACAAAGTTCGTTCATTTGGGTTTTTTTTTTTTTGTTTTTTGTTTTTTGTTTGTAAAAAGACTCTAGTAGTGCTTAGTTGTCCTTAACTTCATTTGAAACAATTTTGTTAGATTGTGTAATGACAGTTGTCATATCAATGTGCATTTAAAAAGAAAACATCAAAATTGATGAATTTTTGTATAGCTATTTTAATATTGAAGATGGAAGAAAATGTGCAACATTTTCAGCATGTTATGCTTTATTATTTTGAGAAAGGTAAAAATGGAACTGAAACACAAAAAAAGGATTTGTGCGGCGTGTGGAGAAGGCACTGTGACTGGTGGAATATGTCAAAAGTGGCGTGCGACGTTTTACGCTGGAGATTCCTTGCTGGACGATGCTCCACAGTCTCATAGACCAGTTGAAGTTGATAGCGATCAGAGACATTGATTGAGAGCAGTCGATGTTATACCACACAGAAGATAGTCAACATACTCGAAGTATCCAAATCAACGAAGTTAGTGGTGAAAATGAAAAATGTGTCTTTTATTTTATGGAAAAAAACGCACAAACTTTTTAGCCAACCCAATATTAATGTCCCTGGGCTAAGGCAATGAACAACTAATTATGTTGCAAATGATGACATTGGGGAAGAATCTGTAGGGAAAGCCCCAGAAGAATGACCCTTGGCAGGATTTCAGGAGGAGCGGGAGGTGCAGAGGTTGCCCACACAAGGCCACGGCAGCAGCCAAGATTGTGGAAGCTTCTTGTCTGGGGTTTTCATTCACTGAGCCAAGGGGTCAAGAACCGGTGTCAGCTAAATGCCTTGTGCCTGGTGTGCTTCTGAGTCACACCAGTCATAAGAACCAGGGGCCTGAAGCAGAGTCACAGAAGAGTTTGGCCCCATTCCCTACTTATTTTTGTTACTGGTGACTTAACTATTAGCAGACACCTTTGCAGCCCCCAGGGGCTCCGTGTTGCTCCAGCCTTGGGTATGGCCATACCCCTCCGGGCCCTGCTCTGAGTGACACATCAGCATGACAAGGGGAAGGAGCTACTTCTTTCCTGGAGCAAAAGGCACCTGCAGGTGAGACCTGGGTGGTTTGCTCTTACCTTTCTACTCTGCACTGGGACAACTTGATGTCCCCTCTTGGTTTGACACCCTTCATCCTGCCATCAGCCCCCAAGTCCCCTTTATTCTTTCTTCCAGAACTGCTAGAAATGAGGGCAAATGAGGCTGAGGGGGCTATATCCTACTCTCTGAGATGTGTATTCTCCTGTATTAAAAATCCCTCATTATCATTCCTAGGCCATTATCTCACCCTGGAAACTGGAAAAATGATGCAGAAGTCACTGCTGTGTACAAGGCCATGACCCTTCCCTAACCTAGGTTAGGGATCTGGGCAAATGGTCATTTGCCACGAAGTTTTAAATCCCTGAGCTGCAACTTGCTACTTCTTAGCGACAGGGTGTGGGGCAGGCATGCTTCCCCCTCCACTGCCTAGGCCTGCCTCTGCCCGCCCAACCCCTCCCACTTCCTACCTCTGTGACCTGACTAGGCGCCCATCTGGCAGACTACCTCTACCCTGGAATTGAGGGTGGGGGTGGGGTGGGAGTGAGGGAGTAAGTGAGGGAAAGAAAAGGGAATGGAGTGGCAGAATGATAGGCAGTTCTGGCCAAAATGTTCTGTTAGCAGAGCCCAGCCTTGGACTAATCCTTCTCCCAGAGGCAGAGGCTAGCAGGCAGGGTTGTTAGGTAATAGTTTCAACCATCACCTGCCCGGTTATGCACGTAAGACAGTTTAGGGGTGGCGATGAAATTGATGGGAGTATACTTGTCTTGACATCTGAGCCCTCCACGTAAGTGTGTTCAGCAGGCTGCTCCAGGGAGGGAATGCGAACTGTCAGACTGAGGTGGAGATAAAGATGTGAAATAATGATGGTGTGACCCAGGCAACAACATGGCTTAGCTGGTTTACCTGGCCTTGGAACCAATGAACACTCCAGTCTTCAGAGTATTCATGTCTGTGTATATTCCTCACCTCTTTTTATAAAAGCTTTGAGGCTAAGCATACAAACAATGTGCTATAAGAAAGAATGAGCTACGTGCTGCAAGAGAGTTACACAGTGGCCAAAAAGAAAGTATGTTACGGGGCTTCGGATTTTGGAGGTTGCAGCACCTACTAGCTCTCCAAGACGCCTTAACTTAGTTTCCTCATTAGTCAAGTGGATTTAATTCACCTCCGCTCGGCAGAGTTTTGTGAAAACTAGAGACAATACATGTAAAGTCCCTGCCACAATGTCCCAAATAGACTGGCCCCTCAGTGAAGAGTAGCTACCACTACTACTAGAGTTTTAAATCAAGCTGTGAATAGAACAAAACGTTTGTGTCCCACTCAAACATACCTCCCCTGGACGTAAGTAAGCATTCAGGGAATGGGCTCAGGGAATCTCATAAAGGAATCCTAATCAAACAGGATCCTGTTCTAGGGGGAGGCAGGGATAAGGAGTCACCGTGAAACCCCTATTTGCCTCCTTTGCCACAGTAACAGTAGCTGCTGCCACTAGTGGAGGCCCTTGTACTCACCACTAAGCACTTATGTCCTCACAATGGTCCTATGAAGTGTGAACTGATCCCCTTCTATGGGTAAGAGAGGGGAGGTCCAGCAGCTTGCCTAGGCCACACCAGTGGTAGAGTTGGGATTTGGGTTCAAGTTCAACCCTGAAGCCCAAACTCTCTGCCACTTCCCTGACGTGGGTCCCCAGCTACACTACGCAAAATAACTCCAAAGATGCCTCTTCACTGCTGTCCCTGCTACCCCTGGCCTCCACCTCCCTCTTCTTTCTCTCCCCTCTCTTGCTCACTCATCTCTAGAGTTGTGCTGTGTACCCTGCTTTCTTCAGAGCCCACATCCTTCTCACGAAAGTGAAATGGGTGGGACAGGGGTTTGGGAGGGTTCCTGTTTTCTGCTCCTCACCACCTCCTAACCCTAGGAGCCCACTTTCCCAGGCATCTTACACACCCCTAGAGTGCCTCTTCCAGTCTACAATGCTGCTTGGGAACTTTTCCAAACCTGATCCAGGGGCAAGCACGCCGCGGGTGTGGTGTGTGTGTGTGTGTGTGTGTGTGTGTGTGTGTGTGTGTGTGTGTGTGTTGTGTGCGCGTGCACGCGCGAGAAAGCTGCCAATCCAGTCCCTGTGTCGCCCCTGCGGTGTGGTTCATAAACCGGCTCCCTGATGTTTCATGGGGTGGGGGTGGGAGGCGCACTTCAGCCTTTCCCCTTCCCCGGGTTCTCGATTTTCCTGCCTTGCCTGCCCGCGCCCCATAGGGTGTCGTTGCCTCACTGCACTCCCTGCTGTTATCCAACCGCAGGCCTGGAAGAAGGGTGATGTGGGGGGCCAGGTGGCTCGGTCGCCTTCCCGTGTCCGGTGCAGTGTTCACCAGGTCCGTGACGGGGGCAGAAGGAGAGAGTGCGGATGAGGCTACGCCACCGCGGGGGCGAGGAGAGCGGGCTGGCAGTGCCACCTGCTGAGAGCCCCGCGGGCACCGCCACTTGCTATTAATAGGTTGCTGAGGACAGGATGTGCGACCGCGCATCGCGCCACGAGGGCCTGAATCACGCGCGGGCCCCGCGTCCCCTGCGCACCCGGAGTCCGGCGGGCCAGTACCCAACGCTGGGACGGCACCCCCGGCGCCCTCCCCACGCCCTGCTCCGGGCGGGGCGGGAGCCTCCGGGCGGGCCGGCGATGGACCGTCAGGAAAGGGTGAAGCGGGGAGGGGAGGGAGGCCGCGGCGGACCCGCACTGCAGCAGCTGTTGGCCGCCTGTGCCTCGCCTGTCCCGGCCGCGCCGCTCGCGCAGTCACACGGCGCAGTGGGGAGGGGGGGCAGCGCGTCCCTCTCCGAGGTCCCGGGGGATCGAGTCGGGAGATCCCCACTCCTGCCCTCCCCTCGCCTCGCCCGCGCTCGCCCAGCCCGAGAGGAGGAAACGCGAGCTGCGCGCAGACACCTCCGCCGCCGCCGCCGCGCCTGTTGCTGCTGCTGCCGCCGCCGCGGGGTCCCCGGGGTCCTCAGCCTGGTGGAGAAGAGGCGGGAGCCGAGCCCAGCGCCCCGCTCCCGGCTCCCCGCGGCTGGAACCCGCAGCCAGGGACACGATGGGTGTCCCGCCCGCCCAGGCCGGCCCCAAGCTGCCCCCGAGCACCTGCGCGCCCCGGCCCGACCCCGCGCTGTGAGCGCCGCCCTCACAGGTAGGCGCCTGCTCCGGCTCGGCCCCGGCCCCCGGGCCCCCCGGCCCCCCGGCCGGCTGCTCCCGGGCATCCCAGCCGCTCCCCGCCGCAGCGCGCCCGGGCCCGCGGGGAAGCGGATCGGGCAGCTCGGGGCTGTTCCTGCTGTGCTCGCGGCCCGGGGCGCGGAGACGGCGAGCTCTGGGGGCGTTCGTTGCCACCTCTGTGATCCCCTGCGTGGATGAAAGCGAAACCTGCTAGTTGTTCAACACCCGGGAGCTCGGGCCGGCTTCCTCGCGTTGCCTTCCCCCCGACTGCTCTCGGGTCTCCCTCCACGCCCTCCTGCCAAGTGTCTCCCCGGCTAGAGTGCGAGTAAGGCGGCCAGACGGAGGGAGGGGAGAGGGGCAGAGTGGTCCCATGCCGCCCTTGAAAAGTTCAGGGCCCTGTGCGGTGGTGACTTCGGCAGCGGCACCAGTGCCCGAAACGGTCCTTTCTGTGGGCACACCCTGTACCGGTCGTTTCGAAACCCTGCTAATTGTTTCTAGCAGCTTCGTGGTTATGGGACCTCTCAAACTTTGACGCATGTTGTTTTCGTTTTCGGAAAAGAGGTGTCGTTTTGTCTGACATCCACCTAGAGGCGGCTTTCCTCGTGATTTATTTAAAATAGCTTCTTCTCTGCAAGTTGCTTAAAAAGGAAAAGAAATGGAAAGTGATGACTGTTCCCTCCTTCAAACAGGTTTCCGAGCGCCCTACATTCAGGGACAAGTATTCACTTCATGTGGCTCTCAGTCCTGCTTTTAGATGATTGGATGATTTCATTTATTAATATAATCAGACTTTGAAAGAGCATTGAAAAATGACTTGGTTTAAATGGGTCACACCCAAGAAACTCAGCTATTTCTACAAGCCCAAACTTCTAAACTTTTTACACTGTACTTAAGCTGAACTGCAGAGGCCTCGGGGAAAAAGCTCCTTTTTTCAGGAAAGCAGAAATGCATTCTCTTCCCCAGATTCCAGATAGGATTGGTTGGAGTTGGAGAATGGCCACCCGTGGGTTTTGTTGTGTTTGGGAGAGCCTGCTCTGTGTGGGAGGGGTTCGATGGAAGAATGGATAGCTGTCCCCAGAGGCTGGGAATCCCACCTTGCAGAAAGATCCTTGGTGTTGGTGAACACTTCCGTTTTGTCACTCCCTTGGGTTAGGGAGCCAGGAGGCAGGTGAGTCCTACAGTTGAGAGGGGCTTCTCTGGGCTGCGGAGGCGTTCCTTCCTGAGAACACTGAGGACTTTCAGGAACAAGGACATTGCATGCAAACGCTGGTACAGAAAAGGGTTGACTGCTTTTGCAAACAGGTGTTCCACATCTGTTGGAAATGGAATGCTATCACAGTGTCAAATCTATTTTTTTTTCTAAGCAAGTCACAGGGAAGCGACTCTTGAAAGTGCTTTCTCTCCAGCTGTATCTATAAGGAACCTGGAGAAAACAAGCCACTGGACAGTGAGCACAGCTGGGAGTGAAGGGTGCAATGTTGAGGGGACATTTTCCGAAGTAAACACAGTGGAGTATCCCAAGACTGTTAATTGAGCACAGGGGGTAGAAAAGGTACTGAAAGTGGCACAAAGTAGTACGTAAAACTATCAAGTGATAATTAAAATAAATGCGTGTATGGGGATTTTTCCAGCTGTTGGCTAGCCCGTAAACTAGGAGGGAAATTCAATGCTGTTGTAAGTTATTATCCAATAGGACTGTGCCGCAGTCTGCCGTTATCCGCCACAGCGCACTCTGGGGATTTACCCTTCACTGTGATAGCATTCCTGGTTGGGTGCGGACATGTCGATATTGACCTTTTCTCCCATTGTGATTGTTTGTCACACTGCTGGAGGGTGGGAGAAAGAAATGGGCAACTCTGAAGAAACCCAGCTTGCCCCCCCTCTCCCTCATTACCCAGCTGTTGACAATCTCAGTCTCCGATTCCCTAGAGAGCAGGCTTTGCTGGAAGGGCTGCAGTGGCAATCCACTGCACCCCTGTGGGGAGCCAGGTGTGGGTGGTCCATTCCTTTCATGCCCAGATCTTCTAGCATCTTCTAGGATGTGCCACTGGGAAGCAGCGAGGAGTACTGCACTGAGCAGCACGGTGCTCTCCTGCTCTCATTCACACCAACACCTCCAATCATCACAGTGCCCAGAGACTGGCTGCCTGCTGGGGAGGGTTTGGTCTTTGAATAGCTTTTAATTTTATGTCACAATATGACAGCTGCCTCAAACGCCTTTTCCTCCCTTCACGCCTTTCTCTGAAGGTCCCCAGTTTCTGCTCTTCAGATTCCCCAGACGACCTAAAATGTGTATCAGCTGCTTTGGGGGTTTATGTCTGTGTGTGTGTGGGAGGCCTTTTCCCTGCTTTTTCCTTGCCCTTTTCCCTGCCTCCTTAAGTTTAATGGCTACATTACTGCCAATATGTGATATGTTTCTCAGCCCTTTTCTTGATCATTAAAAGCTGGAGAAGCAGACTCTGTTCATTTAAAAATGACTGCGAGTCCGCTGAGCAGACAAGGAATGTTGCCAGTGGCCAAGGATTGTCTTCCGATACCCTTTAGCGACCTTTATCTTCATTTCTTCCTTTCCAACCCCACATTCTGATAGAAATATTTTTAAACCAGATTCTTCACAAAAGACAAGAGGATTTCCACGTTCAAGGTTTTGACATTTTCAAGTCATCGGATGTATTCTTAGATTTAAGGACAGTGTGTCCCTTTTCGGGTTTCAAATATTTAGAAAAAGATTCATCACACGTGGGCCACGTGAAACAGTCTCGCCTCTTAGGTTTCAGTGAGGCTGTGCAGAGTGCAGGCAGGAGATTTTAGCACCTACACAGAGGCATTTAATCCTGAGGGTGCCTGTTTCCTTTGTGACAAGCACCAGCGACTTTCCTGTTAAAACGGAATGTATGTATTTAACAGTACATTACTTATGACCAATGACTGCACTTCCGAAGTAGGTAAGCACTTCGCGGTTTATTGTCAAACTTAATTTATCTTGGTGAATTTATCTTCTTAGAACAGGGCCTGGTACCTAGTGAGCTCTCAGATATTACTTCGTTATTTATTTGTTTATTTAGACTTTTAGAGTATGACTTGGACATTTGATTTGGATTACTGAGACCAAGAAAGATTTAGGTATACAAACAACCCAACTAATCCACTAGAAAGACATTTTAGAGTTATCCCCCTCTAGAGGTAGTCTTATATCTCAAAGAATAGAAATTTGGGCATGAGACAGGTCTAGATTCAAGTCCAGGCTTCACCCCTTACTAGTCAGGGGACCCTTAGGTGAAATAAGGGTGCTAAAACATCGTTCTCAAAGTTGTAAGACTCTAGAAGCTCTTATATGTAATGTCTAAGAAGAGGCAGTAATCAACAGGAATTTCTCTAGCAAAGAGGTTAAGAGTAAGAATAAACTCTGCAGAAGGACCTGGGATTAAAGCCTGGTTGTGCTACTTGTTACTAGTACGACCTTGAGCAAGAGACTTCAGTTCTCTGTGCAGCAACTTCCTTCTTATTTCCTGTCTTTAAATTGGAGTGACAATGATAATGGTTCAGAAGAGTCCTTATTCCAATATGATAATAGTCCTTATTGTCCAAGGTGGTTGTGAGCTAAGGCCGTTAACAGACACACAAGTGCTATTATGTGTTAACAGTAATTACTAATAGACAAATGGATAAAGACGAGGTACATATGCACAATGGAATATTACTCAGCCATAAAAAATGAAATCTTGCCACTTGTGACAACATGGGTAGACCTAGGAGGTATTATGCTCAGTGAAATAGAGAGAAAGACCAATACCATATGATTTCACGTACGTGTGGAATCTGAACAACAAACAAACAAAACAGAAACAAACTCACTGATACAGAGAACGTTTTGATGGTGGCCAGATGAGAGGGGGTTG